>WHYT01012924.1:72470-112924 GCA_009806455.1 Tetrax tetrax
GGGAGGCTGGGCTGGGGGCAGGGGAGGGGTGGGTCGGTGGGAGGGGGTCCCGAGGTGCCGCTGGTCCCGGTGACATCTCGCTGCAGGTGGCATGAGGGATGCTGTGCCAGCGGCGTGTGCAGGCGGTGCTGGCCCTGTGCCTGCTGCTGCTCCTGTGGCAGTGTTTCCGAGTCCCCACAGACGGCCTCGACCCCTTCCCCTGGGGCTCCTCCTTCCTCGGCGCTCCCACTGCCCCTTGCCCTGCTGCCGCCAAGGGCTCCGCGTGGTTCGACACCCGCTACAACATGGCTGCAGGGCCCCTGCTGACGGGCGCGGCCCACCAGCTCCCCTCCGACGTGGTTCAGTGGTGGCTGGTGAGTGGGGGCATGGGCGGGAGCTCGGGGCTCTCTCCGGGCGTCCTCAGTCCGTTTGCGGTGGGGCAGGGCCGAGGTCAGATCGGACAGATGGGATAGGGGATGAAGGGGGTGCTGGGGTACCCAGCTCACCTCCCCTTCTCCCCACCCTGGCCTGTCCTGCACTCTTTTCCTACTATCCCATCAGATTTTTCTGTGCCTTTCCCAAAGTTCTGCTGGGAGGAGTGGGGCTCCATCCCCCTTTGGGGACACTGGCAGGGGGGACTGATGCTGCCTCTCATTGCCCTTGCTCCCCCAGACCCTACAGGGTCCCCCCACAAGTGACATTCAGCTCCAGGCCATAGTTCAGCAGCTCTTCACTGTCTTCCCGGCCCCGACCAGCGGCCTGTGGGACCCATCCCACTGCAGGACTTGTGCCGTGGTGGGGAACTCGGGGCGGCTGAAGGGATCTGGCCATGGGCTGCGGATCGATGCCCACGACTGGGTGTTGAGGTGAGTGACCAGAAGGGGCTTGGCCCCTCCCTGCCTCCCTGGGACCCTGGCATGCCCCAGCCACTCTTTGAAATCCACCAACACATGTCCTGTAACGGCAGGGGAGCTGCCAGCTCTGTTCCCTGGAGACCCCCCCGCTGGGGCACACACTGACCCCGTGTCACCCATGTCCCCTCTTTGCTGCTGGCCAGGGTGACCCTACCCAATGGTACCAGCACAGTGTGCACCTTCATTTCAGGATGTGCCTTCTCACTGTCGCCTAGGATGAACAGAGCAAAGATCACTGGTTTTGAGCTGGATGTTGGCATGAGAACAACCCATCACTTCATGTACCCGGAGAGTGCAGTGAACCTCAGGCCTGGAGTCCACCTCGTCCTCGTCCCCTTCAAGCCACTGGACCTGCAGTGGGTGGCCAGTGCTTTTTCCACCGGAGAGCTCACGCAGTGCGTTGACTTCAGGGGATAGCATCTCTTGCGCTGGAGACCCTGGGGATGGCATGGGGTGGTCCTGGAGACCCTGATGCCTCACTGGGGCTCTGGCATCACAGTCCTCGTGGGGCAAAGGGTGCATGGGCAAGGGTGCTGACATCCCGCTGCCCTGCAGTTTGGGGAGATTGGCACTGACCCATCCTTGCAGGGTTCAGTCATCCTGCAGTCCCATAAGCCCCCATGGATGGGATGGTGACTGTCCCCACTGTGGGGCCAGGCCGGGGACATTGCTGAGCCAGCCTGAGGAGCTGGGGGTGCCATGGGGCTGGGTGCTGGCAAACACAGCCACACTTGGCAAACTGGCTGCCTCCAAAGGAGAGTCCTTGGCAGTGGGAGTACCCCATGCTCACTGCTGTCCTCTGGCTTTTGCAGCACATATGTGAAAGTGAAACAGTTCATCAAAGCTGACAGAAACAAGGTAAGGGCTCAGCAGGCTCCAGGTCCTCCTGGGCAGGCGGGGCTCCGCTGGGCAGAGACCAGGCTTGTTTCTCAGCAGGATGTGGGCTGAGCCAGTGAGCGGGAGGGCCACTGGCTGCGCTGGTGGCAGGGTTTGCCTGTCCCTTTCGCAGTGCGGTGAGTGGCTCGTGGCTCCTCCATTCCCCATGCAGGTGCTGATCCTGAGCCCAGCTTTCCTCAAGTACATCCAGGACAACTGGATGCAGCACCACGGGCGGTACCCGTCCACTGGCTTCACAGCCCTGCTCTTCGCCTTACATGCATGCCAGCAGGTGAGTGCGGCTGCTGACACCAGACGCTGCCACCATACCACCACTACACTGCCTGTCTGCACGCACTCAGGCCATTCGAGCGCTCGTGCAGCAATGGCTCTTGCTGGCATGTGCACAGGTCTCTGTGTTTGGCTTCGGAGCAGACAGTGAAGGGAACTGGCACCACTACTGGGAGAAAAATCGCTGGTCCGGTGCCTTTCGCAGGACAAGGGTCCATGATGCTGACGTCGAATTCAGCCTGATTGAGAGACTGGCAGCCGAAGGCAGGATTTTGTTCTACGAATGATGGATTTCCAAGAGACTGAAGACAGGTCATTAGTGCAGGAACTGGCAGCCCTCTGCACTGCCGGCAGCTGCCTCAGCTCTTTCGCTTGCTTCTTCCCTCCAGTGCTGCCATGTGACCAGACTCACAGACCTGTGATCCCGAAGGTCTCGACACTTCTTGTGCTGGTCCCACCAGCTGGGCACTGTGGATGCCAGAACGTGACATGTGCCCATGGCACCAGGGACATGTGCTTGGCTAGACACAGGTGGGCATGGCTCTGCTCATGCTGGCTGGGAGAGAGGAAGAGGAGATGGTGGGGCTGGAGGTGGGCGTGGAGCCCACAAGCTGCTGTGCGTGTCCCTGCAGCAGCCATGAAGCCATTAGGTGACGACGGTGGTGGTGATAGCAGCCATTCAAACATGGCTGTCTGCACAACGGAGCTGACATTTCCAGCCACTGATGGCTTTTGTGGGAGGTTTGTAGTTGTTCTTCAGGTAGGGGAGAGAGGCATTGTTGTGGTTTAGCCCCAATTGGCAACAAAGTACTACGTGGCTGCTTGCTCACTCCTCCCCCCTCCTGCAGTGGGATGGGGAGGAGAATAGGGAAAAAGAAAGGAAAAACTCATGGGCTGAGATAAAAACAGTTCAACAGAACAGCAAAGGAAAACAGGAAAAAAAAACAGTAAGTAATAACAGACTATACTAAGCAGGTGACTGCTCACTTCCTGGAACCTGATGCGCAGCCCACTCCTGAGAAGCGATTCCCGTCCCCCCAGCAACATCCCCACTTTCTATGCTGTGCATGATGTCACATGGTATCAAATATCTCCTTGGCCAGTTGGGTCAGCTGTTGTGGCTGCATTTCCTCCCAGCTTCTTGTGAAAATGAACTTTATCCCACCCAGAAGCAGGATAGGCATCTTCCCTTCCTGTCTAACTAAGAAAATATTTTTTTAAATTGTATCAAAGAAGAGTAAGAAAGGAAAAAAAATCAAGTATGCTAAGTCAGATGATGGAGGAATCAAGTACAGTTGAAATGATCTTAAGTTGAATAAATTTTGAAAACACATGTGAATCTATTAACATTTGCTTTACTTTTTGAGCCCTTGCTGCTTTGAAAAGACAGCACAATCTGTCTCAGCCCCACCCTGCAGAACAAGATGGCAGACCCTGGAGACCGAGCTCCTCAAAGGAGGGTTGTTTGGGTTGTTATTGGTTTTGGTTTTTTTTTTTTTTCCTCCAGAGCAGGGTTAGCAGGATATCTTTTCCTACTTTCAATCACAAACATGAACATCAGCTTTTTTTATGGCTACTAGTCACTTGGTCTTTCAGTCTGTTAAAACCCCCAGATCTCTCCTACTAAGCACCCATTTTATAGCAGAAGTCTACATTGCTTAACTATTAGCTTTATTGATTTTCCTCCTCTCCATGCAGAATCTGTATTTCTCTTCTCCATTGTAGCCAGTTTCCCATACTCAGTACAAAAGTCTTGAACCTGCCTGCCCCTTCCCCATCCCTCTCCAGGTGCCAAGCTGTACTCTGCGCAATGCTCTCCAAAGCTTTTCTGAGGTTTACAAGTCATTGGCTTTCTTATCAAAGAGAAGTAATTAGCTGGTAATTGTTTAACTGTGGGTTAAACTCTTGCTACATTATTTCCATTCATCATCATCATCATATCCGCTCCCCCCTTCCCCCCTGCCCCGGGTTATTCTTTCAAATGTAGTTACAAAGCTGTGTACTCTGCCGATAAAACATAGATACTATGTCCACTCCCTCACGTTGTAGTAGTACTACATGATCCTGACTCAATGGATTTGGTAAATATCCTTGTTTCAAATCTATTTTTTTTTTTTCAAAACCATTTTTTTCAGTATGCTAGCTTGGAGATTAATCAGTCTCCTTACCCACACTTCAAATTGCTTCTCTCCCTAGTTGAAAAAAAAAACACCCACAGTTTTTCATACTTCCTGGTTTGTAGATAAGTTAACTAATTAATAAAAAAAACCCACCGCAACTACTCAAAACCCACAACAACTCTACAAACAAAAACCTCCTTTCAAATGAATTATAAAATAGCTTTCTCTGCATTATCTGATCCTGTGTGTGGTGGTTTGGGGTTTTTTTGGCGGGGGAGAAGGTAGGGGGCTGCAATGGCAGCTTCTGTAAGAAGCTCCTAGAAGTTTCCCCTTTGCTCAGGCAGACGGTCAGGCAGACCCACCTCTGGCCAGGGCTGAGCCAGCCGGTGACAGCGCTAACACCTCTGTGATAACGTATTTAAGAAACGGAAAAAAAAAAAAAAAAAAAAAAAAGAAGAAGAAGCAGGGGCAGAGAAGGGCAGGCGCAAGCCTTGTGGGCCTTATGGCTCTTCACGCTCTGGCCTCCCACTGGGCAGCCGACTGGGCCCGACATGGCCCGGCAGCAAGAAGCGGAGAGATGAGATGTGAAGAGATCCTGAGGCGTCTGCCTGCCGGTTGTGAAGAATTTCTTTTGAGAGGAACGTCTGCAGACGCCAAGGGCAGTCAGAGGGGCTGAGATCCCCCTGCAGCCTGTGGAGGACCCCACGCCGGGGCGGGCGGATGCATGTGGCCCGTGCAGGGCCCACTGGGGCAGCTGTTCTGGAGGGAATTGTAAGCGGTTCGTAGGATTCCTATGCACAAAGGTCACCCAGCACATGATATCTAAAAGCACAATGGTATTTATTGCTCTGTTATAGCCTTGCATAAGCAGTTACAGTTCCTAGCAAGAGCAGTTACCAGCGTATTGTTTTCCCTTTGTGAGAGTCTCACCACGCCGACTACGCTGGAGACACCGCCGAGCAGGAGGGTGATGATCAGCGGGGTCAGAGCAGAGAAGGGAGGTGGGCGCAGCACCTTCAGGGCGTCCCCTGTTGTTGGTAGAGTGCTCTGGGTCCTCTGCTCTGAGCCGCCTGTTTATCCCCTCAGCAGATTCAGTGGCAGAGCACTGACCAGGCGTTGATGCACACGTGGCCAGCGCACGCGGCAAGGCCTGCCAAGTACGTGCTCTGCTGGCCAACAGTGGTTCCCAGATAGCCACAACATACTGCTCAGAAACGACCCTCCTAGTCCCCCTCTCCAAGGTCGTGTTTTCACAGCTGTCTGCAGCTTGTAATTTGCCACAGTGGCTGTACACGGACCATCACCGACATCCCTCACAGAGGAATGCACCCTGTGGAAAAATGACCCACACCGGAGCAGTTTCACAAAGGGAGAATATGGGAGGGTCCCCACGCTGGAGCAAGGGAGGAATGTGAGGAGTTCTTCCCCCTGAGAAGGAAGGAGCGGCATAAAGCGACAAGTGATGAACTTGACCGCAACCCCCATTCCCTCCTCCTGCCATGTGCTGCTCAGCACAGTGGAAGGAGGTAGAGATAATTGAAATCAAGAGGGAGGGGTGGGGCGAAGTTGTTTTTGTTCTCTTCCTCATTATTCTGCTTTGGTTTTATTAACAATAATAAATTGAAGTAGTTTTCCCCGAGTCAAGTTGTAACGGTAACTTCAATGATTTCTCCTTGTCCTTATCTCAAACCTCGAGCCTTTTTGTTAAATGATCTCTCCCTCTTCCCTCAAAGGATGGGGGGAGTGAGCGAGAGACTGCATAGCTTGCTCCCGCAGGGCTAAACTATGACACTGTGCCTGTCACACTCAGTGTGCATTACTGGACCCGTTGCTTGGACGAAGTTTAGAGTCAATACCAAAGTAAATTCAGAGCTGAGATTTCAGTCATGAGTCTGGTTTGCTTCAAAATAAGGCAGGAATCCACAATACTTTATTTTTCCTCATTCTTTTCAAATTTCTCTCAATATAATTTCATATACCAAGCACTTTACTCACTTGTGTAGCTTATTAAAAAAAAAAAAAAAAACAACCCAAAAAACACCCCATCATCATAGTGACATCTACATACTTTGCTACAATGCAGGTGTGTTTTTAAATTATAATGTGCAATTCAGTACCAGGACTAGGTCAAATAATTTAATTATTCTTCCAAATGCTTTACCAAAACACAGAGAGGAAGGACTTTATTTCAAAATATAAACAGAGAAGAAGTGAAAACACAATCTAATTTAAAAATCAATTAAAACTCCAACTATTTTTTTTTGCTGAAACATCACTTACAATCTTTCTTACGAATTCAATTTCTTGATCTGAATTAATTGAATTAATAGAATTAATGGAATTCAATTAAATTCAAATTCACTCAGGAGCAACTGCAATGCCCCACAGTACAGTAAGCGCATCCCAAGTGCCAGGTCCCACCATGCTGCCCACAGCAGCTGGAAGGAAAGTGCATGGGATTAAGCACATTTCCACAGATGTCTGGCATCAGCACACTCAGAAACATTTTTAAGAAAAATTTAAAAAGCTAGATGGTGTTGCTAGAAAGCTTATTTGGTGGCAACTTCAATCCACTCCAGGTCTCATGAAAATTCCTGAAAGCAAACAGACTGCAGCATGTCTTTTCTGGGGAGGTGGGGGCAGAGTGGGACCGGATGAATGCGGATTGACACAAAAGGGTTTTTACAGTAGGGTCTGCACAGCCAGAGAGGATCTAATCTTTACAGCCGCAAGGTTCAAGCAGTTCCATCCACAAATTAATGCCAAACAAAGAATGATGGGACAGTAACATAAGAGCAGTCAGGGCCATCAGGTAATTCCAAACCTCTTCTCTTGTGCGCTCAGATCACTTGTGTTTCAAAAAAACCTGTTTAGTTTTCCTTAGAGTTTTTTTTTTTTTTCTGTGGGGTGAAGTTGTTGCTTATTTACATTGTCTTCCCAAGTTCAATTTTCTTCTGGATGACACGTGCTGAGTGATAGATCAAGGAGTCAATGAATCCTGCAACTAAAACAAAAAAAACAGAAGGATCAAGCCAGACATGCTTTGAAGAGAGAACAACTCCCAAGGAAAGAAAACACAAACGCTTCTCTCGGTGGAAAGGAATTCCAGCTCCCCTAGACAAAAACCAGTTCCTGCTGCTCAGGTCCTCATCTCATCAGGACAGGCAAGATCCAGCTTGCAGCCCAGAGGTGATCATGCTTCTCTAGGAAAAGATCTCTTTCATAAGTAAAAATAAGATGGGCCGAGTCACATGTGTTTACTGATGAGTGAGAAGAGTTTGGGGCAGAAGCTGATGCTGAGAGCTTTATGCCATGTCATTGCCCTGACCCAGCTTGTCCGGGGCACGTTTCCCATTTCTTGCTCATTTAACAGTAGCCTTAAAAGTAAGCTACTCCACCCTGTGCTGCCCTTTATCAGCGAGTGCAGTGTTTACCCACCAAAGAAACAAAGCAAAACAAACTGATGCCTGTAAGTCTTTCTGCAGTATTTTCCCCAAATCTCTCCAGCACTGAAGGAGCTTATGAATTCAGTGTTTGTTTGGGATCACAGAAAAGCTCAGAATGGGTCTACTGCACCACGAAACCCAGAAAACTCTGCACCCATCGGGGCATCTTTTGCAGGACAGCAACCCCAAGCTCCTGCCAGGGAGGGAACACAGGATTGCCAACGAGCAAAGGTATTTTCAATGCCTTTATGAAGATTCATGTTCTTTTTTTTTTTTCTTTTAGTCAACACTGCAATGTAAGGAATAAGTAAGCGATTACTTGTCCCTACATAAAGACAGACATTTCATAGAATCAAATAATGTTTTGGGTTGAAAGGGACCTTTAAAGGCCACCCAGTCCAATCTCCCTGCAAGGAGCAGGGACATCTCCAACCAGATCAGGTTTCAACACTATATAAAGAATAGCAGCTAAAACAGGAACTAAGTCTTCTGTTTATTACTGTAGAATAGGGAATTATTGGTCTTACTATCTGGTCTTTGAGTAACACTTCAGATGACTGTCTTTTGTGGTTGTTTTGTCCTAAAATGATCTCTACTCGTGGAATCAATTTGATGTTATAACACAAAAACTGTTACACAGCTGATTGGATCTGTCCTCTAGAATATAGTCTGAGCATGGCAGCAAACACTTGAACCAGATTACTTTTAAAGGTCCCTTCCAACACAAACTGTTCTATGTCTCCGTGACTCTATAACCAGCTGTTAGAAGGCACTTGCATTTGTCATGAAAATAATTTTTGAAAGCCTTTCCCCAAGTCAACCATAGACATTAGTACAATCAACTTTATTACAGACAGAAATCCTGTTTAACAGTATCAGGTTCATTGAGCATCGTGACACCTCAAGTGACGGGAAAACCTTGCAGATAAAGGTAGTATGTGCTAAAGGTACGTGACACAGGTGGTATGTGACACAGTAGCTGGCTTCTCAGGTCCAGTAAGATCTGCTGACCAGATCTCCAGGCTGGCCCTTCACAGCCACATGAACATCTCTGACCACATTTCAGAGCACCCTTGGGTTATCAGTTGGAGTGCAAGGCCGGACCGAGGCTGGGGTCTGTCATATGCATGGAGCTGAGCAGATACTGATTAGCTATTCCACAAGCACTGAGAATGAAGTCCAGACACTCAAATGGCTCTGCAGGAGAAGCCTCTACTCACTCTGTCTAGCTGAGAGGGCTTTTTATCAAACATACATAAAATTATACATGTTCCTTTTCCAGGTTAAGTAAAGGCCATCCACCTAAGTAAAGGCTGGTAACTAATGTCTTTTGGCAGGATAGTTGACAATCATGATTCCCAGTCCCTTATTGTCCCTACATACTATCAATACCCTATTGTGTTGCTTCCTCTTGGCTTTTGCTCTCGGTATTCCTGAGGATCCGTCTCCTGCCTTAGATAGATAGAAAGAGGCAGTTTATTTACAATTCATTAGTGCATTCAATTACAATTCATTAATTCATTAATACCTTAAAATAGTCTGTGCTTGACTAGCAAACATAGGTACAATATCTACCAAACGAAATAATGCTCGATTTGATACATGTCAAGCGACCTTTTCCTCTCAGGAACTGGAGGTTCTGCTAACAACTCGTAATTGCCTCAATGCCACTTTCCACATGCACCTAAAGGAAATCCTATGATTGTAATAACAGCGGCATTTGTCAGTTCTTGGACTTGATCTTCAAGATGTTGGTATTTCTTTACTTCCTCTGTCGCTGCATCCACCAAAGATGGTAATTTACTCTCCTACCTGTGATGTCTACCACCAGGGGCTGATCTCCTTTAATAAATACCATGTCTGGTTTATATACTTCATTTTGGTCATCTTTCAGCAGCAGCTCCTGGAATACTACCCATTCTTTCTTTCTGGCTTCATTTGTCAACAGTTCACACAGTTGCTTCTGTCCCTCAAGCCTAGCATCCCGTATTGCAGGGCAGCATCTAATAATACGCGAATAAGTCTCATTATCCGCCAGACAATGTTGACATAATTTGAGTTTCTTGTCTACCCCTTACCAAAAATTCTCTTGTGGGGTAGACATTGGCTTTTAGCTGTAATGCTGTGATGAGCTTCCTGTGGGGAATGCCCTTTTGACATTTGATCCAGTTGTTACTGATTCTGTCCTTCTCAAATTTGGAAATTCCACAGCCCTGGGACACCAAGTTAGTCCAATTCACAAATTCCTGTTTTCTCCAGTCTCAGAAAGATGACTTTTGCAGCAGGTATCTCCCATTCCGAGACTGGTGCTTCACTGACTAATTCCTCTGATATCACCATGACTGCTCCATCTCAAAGGGATGGAATTCTATCCTCCTGCTGCTGTGCATAGCCTTTCAAATTCCTTCTCAATACTCTCCTGCCAAATGACTGCTCTTACTGTCTCATCTGAAGACTGTGCAATTCTGTGGATGCACACCAGGCATCAATCCTGAGAGTCCGGTCACACCCAGGCCTCCATCCCATGTGCTGGAATACAGGATGGCATCACCAGTTCTCGCCAGCAGATGTAATCATTCCTTGATGCCCATTCAAATTGCCAAATCAAGTGTTCCCAGGTAAGTAGCTTTTACATCAGTTTGATCTGCTAGGTAAATCAATCACAGAATAGTATATCCCTTCAAGATATTAGCTGTCTGAAATGGCTTCAGTGAAGCCTTCCCAGTCCATTGTAATCATTCATTTACTTTTCCCAGCAGTTCTGGTTTCAATATTCCAGTCCATAGGTCAATAGATAAACCCAGGTACTTTTCAGAGCTATCACGTTGGCGGGGGTTCCATTAATCATCCATGGAGGACAGTCATTGATCATACATGAGTCCTTCGTAGGCTTGATGTAAAAGCCATAGCACTACTCCCCTTGTGTCTTGAGGCTAGTTAGTTCAGAAAAGACCTCCACAATTTCAATATTTTTCTGCATTCCTTCCCATGATTCACTCAACAGTACCAACTCATCTGCAAAAGCCATAGTTGTTATATTTTTCAAAACGTGTTGGAATCCTCTGCCAACTTAGACAGCAGGGGTTCCACAGAAAAGTTAAACAGAATCAGATCATCCTGTTTTACACCAATTCGAATCCTGATGGGATATGACTGTTCATTCTTCAGATCAATACAGGTATTGATGGTACAGTAAAAGTTTTTATTCGGGGCAATAACATGATGGTCCATGTCCTTCTGTTTAAGAACTGTAATTATGTGTGAACGGCTCATGGTGTCAAAGGCTTTAGCTAAATCAATGAAGACTACCCACAGGGGTTGATGTTCCTTCTTTGCATTTCTAATTGAAAGCTGTAATAATTTCAAATGTTCCACACATCCTGATGACCTTATAAACCTTCTTTTTCATGGACTAATGGGACGTGCCTTAGTCAGCCTTGCTGTTAAAAATCATAGAATGGTTAGTGTTGGAAGAGACCTTCATCTGGTCCAACCCCTCTGCAAGGAGCAGGGACATCTTCAATCAGATCAGTTTGGTATGTGAAAGACATTATTCAAACACAAAATGTCCTGTAGAGCATCAGAATTAAATATGATGATAGATCTACATTATAATGAAATGAAATATTTCATCAAATGAAATAATACAATAGGTCTACATCATCTACAGTATCTTGAAAGTCTGCAGCGCTAATTACAATCCGATGCCACTCCCATGGCTCTGGAGAACATACTATAGCCACCTGAAGGCTGAAACCATCTCTCCCCATCAAACAGGGATTTATTACCAGAAAGAATAAGATGGCAAAAGTTTACACTTTAGAAAGAAAAAAGAAGGAAAGGTGCAGTACCTGTAAATATGCCTCCAACGATGGCACAAACTCCTGTGAGAAAGTGTGTAAAGGACCTAGAATGAGGAAAACAATATAAACAACCAGCACGAGCTCAGGTACCAACAGAGAATCATAGAACAGTACAGGCTGAAAGGGACCTTTAAAGGTCAAATGTCAGATAAGTAACAATTAACTAATAGAAAATAACTCATAATTATCATAATGTTCATCATAGCACATAAGTATGGATTATATAAATATTAATAGCTGACAATTAACAGATTATAACAATTAAACAACCCATATTCACTACAGAATGGAGTCTATCACTGATACTTCTACTGAGCAGCATCAGAGCAGTGCGCTCTAATGAGCTCAATGGCAACCCTACCAGGCAAGTATTGAATTTATAAACCTGAAGAATGGACTTTTAATCCTTAGGATTTTATCCATTCCTACCCAGACAGCAGGCTGCTGTAATGCAAAAACTAAATCCCTAAGCATATGTTAATCCATTTTAAGGTATAGACACTGGCTGTCCCTCATTATGATCTTAAAAGACTGAACAGCTACAAGCCCTTCCACTCTCTCGCGATTACACGCCTGTGAGGACCCGAAAAGAAGAAAGAGATTCCACACTGACTACGACATGCAGAAAAGCTATAGTAAATGCAGAGTAAGTGACCAGGTTGGATTAGTGTGGGTGCTGTTGCAGGTGCTGGTAAGATGGGTATACTATATAAATCTAGTCTTCCCAACACCTTTCAGATGTTCACACTGAGGGGAAGGGCATCTGGGAGTGCCTCTTCCTCTCCACTGACTGGGAACAGGCCTGGGTGGTTTTCAGGCATTTGCACTGTCACATCTAAGCGAGGATGGAGTTTTAAGCTAGGCAAAATTACAAAATCAGTGGAGTATTAATGAAATAGATTGAAATGTCTCTTACCTGTGTTTCTCTGTCAGCTTCACCATCATGGGCGAAAGTTCATATAGCACAAATACACCAGGCAGACCCTGGTCTCCTAGTAGCCCATTGGCTATCTTCTCATGTCGTGTAACTGAAAACTGGTTAGTCCTTACCACCTAGCAGGAAACAAACACCATAAATGTTGTTTTCTTAATGAGGAATAGGAAAGGCTACTAAAACATGAGCTCAGTGAACCACATTAATGTAGCCCTGCCTACTCGCTTGTCAGGGCCCTGACAGCGCTTACAAAGGGTCATAAAGAGTTCCATGAGAATCTGGTCTATTTTTACTACAGGCTATCAGTAAAAGCCCCAGCTAGCCCAAAGAATGATCTGGGCTGGACTGTGTCTCTGCTGGCAAGTAATGGCATGAACTGTCCCTCTTGACCTCAACCCCAAGACCACATCACCCTCTACCAAAACGTAGACCACCCAAGCAGCACTGATAAGAGAAAGCCATATATATTCAAAGTCACTGAGAAAAAAGGAAATAATACATAAAGGCAGGGGAGTGCCAGGGCTGCAGAAGGACACAGATTGTCCATCTTTATAAAAATGAAGATCACCCTGCAGTTTTCTGTGCCCTGCCATTCTTCTACACATCATTCATACCAGTTCTACTCTTAGAAGAAATAAATCAGGTGTCTGTAGAAGGAATTTATGTTTTGTCATTCCTAATAAGGTATTTGACACAAATTATGATCCAAACAGAGAAAGATACTGTTCAGTTTCTTTACCAAATTCCACATTTGGGAGTTTCAAGTACTGAATGGATAACACAGCCCCTAGAATACATCTGGCAGCACACTTGGATCCATAGTTACCATAAGCATCACAGTCAGCATGGATTCCTCTCCTGGTGACTAATTCTTTCAACAGGAGAAGTCCTTTGAAAATTGAAGAACAGTTCTACAGAAGCATCTGAGATTTCATCAAGAGAAACAGAAGCAATGGTGGCTTATGGCACTGGGAGGTGGCCATAAGAATAGGGCTCTGGTTAACTATTCTTTGTACTTCAGGAATTACAGTCTTCCACAGAAACTGCAGAGGCATCCTGAATTCAAGCAGAATGAGCTTCAAACGTGGTCTGAAGTTTCTCCCAGTATCACCTCATAACAAGTAACTTTCACTCAACTTCCAGCAAAGATCAGATGGGTCCTTCCTAGGCCGGGGATTGAAGAAAGAGTGGTCCATGCAAAGGTCTATCCCATGAGAACTGAGTCGTGCAACAGTTACAATCTTTAGGGTAGATGAAGAAATACAAACTACATCTCCATTTCCAATGGATTCTGTTAGACTGCTCTGCCCACACTGCTCTAGGACAGCTTTGCTTGAATGTCTGCATTATATCTACTCTGGCCATGTAGCTCCTCAGATTTGTGGCTCCTACGTAGCCTCTGATGTAACTAATAATCTGCTGGTGATTTACATTTCAGAGTGCCTAAAGCAACACAGGTGGGCCTGTGTGAGCCTCATGAAGTTCAACCAGGCCAAGGACAAGGTCCTGCACGTGGGTCGTGGCAATCCCAGGCACAAATCCAGGCTGGGTGAAAAATGGATCAAGAGCAGCCCTGAGAAGGATTTGGGGGTGCTCGTGGATGAGAAGCTCAAGATGAGCTGACGATGGGCGCTTGCAGCCCAGAAAGCCATCCGCACCCTGGGCTGCATCAAAAGGAGCGTGGCCACCAAGTCAAGGGAGGGGATTCTGCCCCTCTGCTCTGCTCTGGTGAGACCCCCTGCAGCGCTGCATCCAGCTCTGAAGCCCCCAACATCAGGACATGGATCAGTTGGAGAGGGTCCAGAGGAGGCCACGCAGATGCTGAGAGGGCTGGAGCAGCTCTGCTGTGAGGCCAGGCTGGGAGAGCTGGGGCTGTTCAGCCTGGAGAAGAGGAGGCTCCGGGGAGACGTTATAGCAGCCTTCTGGTACCTGAAGGGGCATACAAGTAAGCTGGAAAGGGACATTTGACAGAGGTATGTAGTGACAGGACAAGGGGTAATGGCTGTAAACTGAAAGAGGGTAGATTTAGATTGACATAAGGAAGAAATTCTTTACTGTGAGGGCGGTGAAGCACTGGAACAGGTTGCCCAGAGAAGCTGTGGATGCCCCATCCCTGGAAGTGTTCAAGGCCAGGTTGGATAGGGCTTAGAGTGACCTGGTCTGGTGGAAGCCCCGAGGGCAGGGGGCTTGGAACTACATGATCTTTAAGGTCCCTTCCAACCCAGACCATTCTATGATTCTTGGATATGTGGTACCTGCCCAAAGTGGCATGAGTTTGGGTGAAGAGCCTGAGGTGGTAAGGGTTCCTAGTGTTGTGTGGTTTGCCTAGTGTTATAAAACCACATAGGACAAGGGAGTAAAATTCTGGTGTAGTTTCATCCACATGTTGATCAGTCCTTGCACTGAATGAGCCCCACTCTGGGAGTCCCACTTGGGTTTCACCTGAGAGGAAACTGGTTTGGTGTTAAAGTGAAGCTGGACATGGACCACCCATGCAGCACAAATGATACAGAACCAAAACTTGGGTGACAGCTAGGGAGCTAAGCCATCTTGTATGTGAATGTTCACAGAGGTACTGGGATACACTGGGTAGCACTGGTTGTGAAGTCTGCACAACAGCAGAGCTGCTGCCTCTACTTGTGGGGTTTTTTTGCAAATGGGGGCCCAAATAATGATAACTGACAGGTTTGGTTTGGTTTGTTTTTTAAAAAGAGGTTCTCCGTAGCTCTTGAGCTCCCCTGCAGAATGACAGCAACCAAAATAAACGTTTCCAAAGGAATAAAGAAATCACAGTTCTTTCTGCTCCCTCAGGCTGGCTTCAGAAGAGAGCTTAAGTTTGTCTCTGTTCTCAGGATCTTTGTCTCACTCTGGTATCTCCTCATAAATTTGTTTATCCTACCTGTCCCAAAAGGAGGACATGTTCTGAAAGCAGGGCTGGACATCTAGCCACGCTTTTTCATAGGCTAAAGTAGTTTTTAAATTGGAGACAAGCTGATCTTGGGTCATTCTTCAAAGAACATTTTTAGGATCTCCTTGCTGCTTTGACTTCTCCTGAGCATGCACTAAGAGGGATTCACGAGGGAACATGAAGAAAATGGCATGGCCACTTTGATCTATGTGAGATGGAGGAGGCTGAAATGTGTTTCGCCACCGCTGCAACATTACAGATAAAATTACACCATAGAAATTGTTGTTCTTGCTGGGGTGGTTACATGAAGAAAGCTGAACAGATAGCCTCGCTTCCACCAGAGGTCAGATATGGTCAGTATCAGAATATGATGAGAAAGTCTGAAGGCTTTCACTTGCCAAAGCAATAGAGAAAAAAGGTACTTACTTCACCATCTACTTTCATATACACAGTGGGGACCACTTTGACAAAATACTGAAACATCATGGAAGCTATAAGCAAAAAGAGAGAGACACAATTAATAACCAGTGAAGAGTTGGAAAGCTTAACTGACAGGTTAGGCAGACACAAATTGGTTTTGTTCAACTCATCAGGGAACAGCTTTCTGCACAATAGCCATTGGAAATTTTCAAGGACAGTAAAGTTCATGTCTGACACGAGTTTTCCTTTTGCCAAAGTGAATCTCATTCTGTTCCAATCAAAATCAAAATTATTGGCATTTGGGCATTGAATAAATGGAAAACTTTCTACAAATCACTTATCTTGCTCTAGTTTTACCAGCACAACTTCTTGAAAATTCTTTCTCTAGCACATGAATACCTTTAACAGCATAGCCCTAAGAAAACATACTCAACTCCAAATGAGAAACCTCTATCAACTTCAATCAACACTACAGTTTATTCCTGTAGAAGCATGGTTTTTATTCTATGAGGAGATGAAAAGGAAGAAATCAGTGAAGAAAAAAATAGGAGGAGAACTCCTGCTGCTGCCTCAGACCAGCCTCAGTTCTCTTAAGGATAACAGAAGGTAGGAGTTGCTTTGAAAACCTGTTTTCTATGGAATTCCCTAGAGATTATTCAACTATTCCTATGGAAGAAGTAATTCTCATATATAATATCTTTAGCTGGTCTGCAATAAACATAAACTTGACCCGCAATCTGCTTCTCCCACTTCTTTTCTGGAGCATGTCTTTGGTCCTAATGCCTCAAGAATTTGCCAAATCTTTCTCTGAGGCCCAGGATGGAAAGCTTCAGCCTACAGAGGGAATTCTAGCAGCCAGGTACAGGCTCCCTCTCAGACAGTTTGTTACTCCACAGAAAAACTAAGGCATCATGACCTTATCAAGCATAATGACGCTTTTTCAATTTTCTGTATTTTATTTTAAGCATCATCCTGTGATTTGGGTACAAGAATTAAAATCGATGGTGGAAAATGTAAAAGAATGGATTCAGGTAGGATTAACAATCCTACCACCATCTCAAAGCAAATGACTTCTTTCTCCAAGCTTTATTATATAACAGCATCCCAAGTACCTGCAAAGACAAACTTTGCAGACTTCAGCAGATCTAAAAAATAAAACTAATCTCTGCAGTGCTATATAAAGTGGTACAGTCAGGATCTTTCATGCAAAATGCACACAAGTAGGCTTGTGTGAATAAACCAAGCTTATAGTTTGAGCAGCAGTAGCATGAGAAGAGATTTGCCTTTCCTTCTCAAGCCATTAAACATGAGCTACCTAGAAAAGATCAGCAGTGTTTCAACTGCAGCTGTTACTGTTAGATAGGTCAAGGTCAGGCAGACACCACAGCTCTCCAGCAACTATCAATCAGGCCTTTCTTCTCTATCCCGCATCTTCTGGTTATTTCCTACTGCACAGAGTAGCTAGACAGGGCTCTCCCTGAACTACACCTGATGTAGGCATTTAAAAATGATGTGCTGTACCTGCTGTTGGGCATCCATGAACACTGAAAAGAGAGAGATTTCAGAAAGTTCACAGAATCAAACACATTGACAGATTTGTTCCAGATGAATGGAGGCAGTTGTTCCAGAAAGAGCACAAGGTGCAGGAGTCCACGTTCTCCACAATGCTGTCAGGGTTCTTGTTAAAGACTGGGAACTTCACTTCTGTTCTCCTCTAATACTTACTAATACAGACACTTAAAAAGAGGTTTCTCTCAGCTGGCTTTTACCTTGCTGTGCAGTGACGTCTGTTCCATCCAGAGGGTTCACAATGCCTGGATAATCCCTTCCAAATGAGAGATGTTTGATATAGTGCGTCATATTGATCTGAAATGGAAATGCTAATAACTCAAACAATCGCACAGCATCCAAGGGGAAAGGTAAGTTAATTATTTGTCTGTTTTTCTGAGAGTGGCTCTGGAACAGAGTTAGGTCCTCCCTTACTCTGTGTGTCCTAACAGTAAACTCCAAAGCACTTGCTCTTCTTTTTAATTCATGCGAGATTCCAAGATGTGGAATTTCTTACTTTCCTGCTGGAAAGCCCCAGATCCCACCGCCCTTCCCTCTCATCTACAGAGCAGGCACCCCACCCGCTCCTCCCCCTGCCATAGGAGCACCATATTGTCAGCTGTCTCAGCAGCAGAGGTATGGGTATCATCTGCTTTCCTTCCAGCACAAGATAAATTCCCACAGATCCAGAAACATCTGCGGAAATGTCAACCTTGGAAAACTGGGAAGCATAGATTAAAGAGCAAGGTAGTCTAAGGAAGAAGGGAACAGGCTCGCCAAGGAACATGCAGATATCCCAGAACATACTTCAGAGCCCTCTGTGAAAGCAGGTCCCAGGTTCTGCTCAGACTCATAAAGACAAATCCATCCAGGATCTGCACACTAGGATCTCAATGTGGCAAAGGGAGGGAAATCCAGAAGGAAAACAGACGAAGAGAACTAGAACGCTAGCTTGGGAACACTTACATTATCAAGTCCAAAGCTCTGCAGATCGTGAACTGTAACAGAAAAACAGTTTAACAATATAGTTCAGACTGTGATAACAAGCATATCTATTTACTTTATTCTAGCTTATAAGTGCGATCTAAAATGGCAAGAAAATTGTCTGGGTTTCTCTCTTGCTTGCAGTAGGGTATGTGATAGATAAAACTGCTACAGCTCCCCTCCTGACATAGACTAGCCACTGCTAGTGCGAAGGAAAGTACCTTTAATTTGAGCATAATTCAGATCAGGTACTGCAGTCTTCACCTGAATGTATTCTTAATCTAGGGCAAAAACAGGATCCCAGGGGCAAGCAAAGAAAACTTCACTGTTATCTCAGTCATCACCTGATACACAGAACTCCTCTCTCTGCTGAAAAACACAGAGGCACATCAGATCTGAACAAATAACTGAGGAAAGCACATGCCTTGATATCACATGCAAGTGCCCTAAAGAAATCGTCATCATCCTAGAAACTCACACCGCTCTGCCTTGTTACAGCTGCTGGGAGAACACAAAGGGAAAGGAAAAGGCTTTGCGAGGACGGCCTGAGCAGAGTATTTGCAAACAACTGGCGGGGCCAAGGTGACTGTCATCAGTACCGGGATTTGGCGAATCTGGCCTGCCCTCTTTCTGCCCTTCCTGCAGCACCATGATGGTTCTGGCAGCACTATCACCCCTAGAAGGAATCTGGCAAAGATATGAGCAATGGGAGGCAACGGATATCTTTTGGTTGGCTACTTAAAGGACTTCATGCAATGCCAGAAGCATCACTCTCAGGATGAAAACAGAACTCTCAACTCTATTTCAGGATCACTCCTACCACGTTTACCCAAATCACACAATTGCCTTAAAGCAGCCAGTCTGTGGTCCATTTGAACAGGTAAATTCAAGCCATGGGCCATTGTATTTGAGAAGTCGTGGTGGTCTGGTGAGGTCCCCGATGACTGGAAGAGGGGGAACATAACCCCCGTTTTTAAAAAGGGAAAGACGGAGGACCCAAGCAACTACAGGCCGGTCAGCCTCCCCTCCGTGCCTGGCAAGGTCATGGAGCAGATTCTTCTGGAAACCATGCTGAGGCACATGGAGAGCAAGGAGGTGGTTGGTGACAGCCAACACGGCTTCACCAAGGGCAGATCGTGCCTGACCAATTTGGTGGCCGTCTATGACAGGGTGACAGCATCGGAGGACAAGGGACAAGCAATGGACATAATCTACCTGGACTTGTGCAAGGCATTTGACACTGTCCTGCACGACATCCTTCTCTCTAAACTGGAGAGGCATGGGTTCGATGGACGGAGCACTGGGTGGATAAGGAGTTGGCTGGATGGCCGCACTCAGAGAGTGGTGGTCAACAGCTCCATGTCCAAGTGGAGACCAGTCAAAAGTGGTGACCCTCAGGGGTCTGTGTTAGGCCCGGCCCTGCTCAACATCTTTGTCGGCAACATGGACAGTGGGACAGAGTGCACCCTCAGCAAGTTCCCCGATGACACCAAGCTATGTGGTGCCGTCGACACACTGGAAGGGAGGGATGGCATCCAGAGGGACCTGGACAGGCTGGAGAGGTGGGCCCGTGCCAACCTCATGAAGTTCAACCAGGCCAAGTGCAAGGTCCTGCATCTGGGTCGTGGCAATCCGAGTCACAGATCCAGGCTGGGCGGAGAATGGATGGAGAGCAGCCCTGAGGAGAAGGACTTGGGAGTGCTGGTGGATGAGAACCTCAATGTGAGCTGGCAATGTGCGCTTGCAGCCCAGAAACCAACCCCATCCTGGGCTGCATCCCCAGCAGCGTGGGCAGCAGGGCGAGGGAGGGGATTCTGCCCCTCTGCTCCGCTCTGGTGAGACCCCCCTGCAGCACTGCATCCAGCTCTGAAGCCCCCAACATCAGGACATGGATCAGTTGGAGAGGGTCCAGAGGAGGCCACGCAGATGCTGAGAGGGCTGGAGCAGCTCTGCTGTGAGGCCAGGCTGGGAGAGCTGGGGCTGTTCAGCCTGGAGAAGAGGAGGCTCCGGGGAGAGCTGAGAGCGGCCTCCCAGTGCCCAAAGGGGGCTGCAGGAGAGGTGGGGAGAGACTCTTCAGTAGAATCATAGAATGCCTAGGGGTGGAGCCTTAAGGCTGTTTTGTTTTTTTTTTTTAACATTTCTCTGACCTTTTTGAGATTTAGACTTCTCATCCTTCCCTCTCCTTGCCCCAGCAAATAAAAATTAAGACACTCATATAACTATCTGTCTCCATATGTGTGTGTGTTAAAAAAAACCACCAACAACAACAAAAAAAAAGCCCAAACAACTATCTCAAGACCTGTAACTTGTCTTAACTTCTTGAGACTTGGCAACAACTGGTCTGATAACACCGGCATGAGGAAGTAAAATCATATCACTTCTGTTGGAAGAAGTGCTTGCTCCAAGTGCGGCGTTCTGCACACAATAAACTCCTTAACGCATGAATATAAACCAGCATTGGACGAGTTTTGGTTGCCAAATTTAGAATCCTAGACCCAGAATTCATATTTTGCTTTGCATCTTGACGCTCTGAGCAACTTGATCTAATCGAAGATGTCCCTGCTCCTCACAGGGGGGTTGGACTGGATGTTCCCTTCACATCAAAACCATTCTGTGATTCCATGTGCTCAGGAAGCCAGACCTCACCATTCACCTTAGCAAAGAAAAGCACACTGCAAAGACTGTGGGCTATTATTTTAGGAGTTGATGGAGTCAGATCACCAAGTGCTGCGACATTATTAACAAAGAGTATGAATGCTGCTTCCTTGAAGGGTTTCTGACACATAGCCTAGCACAAGATAGGCTTCAAAGCTAAAGAACTGATTGAAACGAGCCTGTCCTTTGAAACATTTATTTGACGAGTGTGCTATGAACTTTTATTTCCCCATTAACATCTTTCAGTAAAACACCAGCAGCTTTACTTGTATTGACATAAACCCCTCACTAAATCCAAACTCTACTCCTCCTAACACCCTGATCTCAGGAAAGGCCCTTGCATGTCACAGTTAAAATGTTTGCTGCTCAGAAACTAAGGCTGCAGCCACTGGAACTAAAGCAATGGTTCTGCACTGGCTCCAGACATTCCTGTTGCTGGCTCCGACAAGTGTGCAGAGCTATCAACGCCACCGGCACAGTGTGCCTGTGCTGGCAACGGGACCAAAGAACTCATTTGGCTTTAAAAAAGAAACTCCTACTAAAAATTTGGAAATAGATGTGAAATGGTGGTCAGAAAAAGAAAAGAAGGGAGAAGGGGCCATGGGATTACGCTACACTGTTTTTCTCTTTTCATCAACATCCTGTTTCATGTTGCCGTATTATTTGCACAGAAGTCAAGGGTTCAAGTGGCTTAGCTGTCAGTGAAATGTCAAGTCCCACTGCCTTCTGCACAGACACTATCAGGCCAAACTTCAGTTAACACCAAAGTTCTACAGAGATCCTGGCTTTGGTGGATCTGTATTTAAACTGGACCTACTGCCAAGGGAATAAAACAGGCTTTGTCCCCTCACGTCTTTCTGTTGATGGCTCACTGTGCCACCCTACTTTTGGTCATGAGCCACATCTGAGAACATAACAGGCTGAAATGTAAGTATTGCTCTATGTGAGGCTATTCTTCCAGCCAGGTTATCTTCCAGCCAAAGCTGGGTTAATCACATAGCACATGGACCATTGTACTGGTGCAGGGCAGCCACACACAGCTCCTCCTGGCAGCTGTGCTCCTGGAACCTTATCTGGGATCACGCTGTTTATCAGCATTAATGCCGGGGAGTCCCATTCGATAGCACGTGAAGCGGGAGCTGAGTACTGGTAAGGCTGATAAATCTTACAGTTAACAGGCGCGGTACCAGAGAAATTCAAGAACAACACTTGAGAAACACCTGCCATGAACTAATCTGCTACACGAGATTTACATCGTGCGTGACCCATTTTAACAGTTAATGGCTATCCAAAACAAAACTTCCCCAAAGTGCTCTGCTATGCCTTCCACAGATAAAATGCCAATTAATTAGTTTTTATAAAACTCCCCTCCAAGAAATGATTTACAACTCTGAGAAAAAGCATGACTGATACGTTCAGTTTCTAAAACAGTCTTCCACCAGATCACAGGTTTCTTTATCTCTGATCACTGAGGATTATGCTAATCATATGTGGATATACTCTAGACTGCAGATAAATATTTAGTCAGCCATAGTTTGCTTAACATAAAATAGGCTATTTTAGCCTGCTTAGAAAACGAACAAAATGAGGAAACAGAACAGAATATCTTGAAGGACTGTCAGCTAGGGCAGAGACTGTTCTTTCTCAAAACAAACACACACATTCCTTCCTTTCTGTAACTGCAGCTAAGTGCCTAGCTAGATAAAATAGAGACGCCTGTAAACATCTTAAGTTTGTCAAGAAGTCTGCCTGGTTTTATAGAGCCTAGTTTTCTTCACTGTTTTGGTAACACAGTTTAAAAACTGCTCTCTATCTGAAGAATTCTCGCCATCTTGCATTTCTGACCTCAACAACCACAAAGCCTCCTTAGACTCTGAAATTCAGTCCTTTACCTGTAAAACAGGGTTAACAGCACTTACAGCCACTCAGGACTCTGTCAATAAACACATTATTACTGCAAAAAACCCGAGACACAGCTACCCAAACCTGTTGCTCCAAGGTGAGCTAGTACACTGGGGTTGAATTTTTTGGAGGAAAACATCTTACAGGAGCACAGTGGCAGGAAGATGATGAGTGGGATAAGGATGCACCATGAAGCGGGGATAGAGGCAGGGAGCAACACAGAAAAAGTTGCAGGTAGAGGAGAGAGTAAGCAGAGCCAAGCCCTCTACTAGATGTTACCAAGTCGAAACATCACATCTCAACCTGTAATCACCATGCTTACCCTAAAAAAGCCTCCTACCAAGCAATCTGAGATTAGCAGGCTTGGTGCATGAATTCCTAGGAGAAATTCTCTACCTTGTTGTACAAATGAGATTAAATGAGATCATTACCCCATCTGACTTCAAAAGCCAGAAGTCTCTCCAATGTGTCACCATGTCCCCCTCAATTACATTATCTGCACAGAGCAACTAATAATCTGCCAACAGATCATCTCCAACACTGATACATTAAAATCGTTTAAGACAAAGATTCTCAACCTTTTCCATCTGGTGACCTTGTCTACCATAGAAGAATGACCTGGGATGGCTCTCCTTTTAGCTTTCACAAAATCTTCTCAAATTCCAGCCTAGATCAAGAGCTCCTCCCAAAGGAGATTTATGGCCACAGCAAAGAATAGAAATTACATTAGTTCTGTAGTAAAAGGTTTTGGGGGAAAACCAAACCAAACCAAAGCAAAGGATATAGAAACACTTACTCTCAACAGTGTGCACTGCAAAAACGAGCAAAGTAGGAGAGAAAAGAGAAATATTCAGATCCTGACAATGAAAAGATACAGATATTCAGATAAAGCAGCATTTAAATCTCATATCAAAAATGGGAAGAGTAATAACTTTGCCAATGTGCTTTCTCGGCCACATAAAATGACTCTCTAACTAGCCAAGGATTGCTAGATGGACAAGCTATCATTTAAAGAGTAACAGAGAAACAAAAATGCAGGAATTAATCACTAAAAGGAAAAAGACAGTGGGATGTCCATATATGTTAAATGAGCTCTAAAGCAGCATGCCAGATAACATGTTGATTATATTTATATTCTTTTTCAGTCTTAAGGTAACTGAAAGGTCATTTTAAAAGCCACCAAAGCTATTCAGAAGTGCATTCAAGGTTTTCACAACATATTAACAGTCAAAGCTGGGTAACAAGCTCTTGTTCTGAAAAACAAAAGTCCTGTGCTTCTTTCATTGCACCTGATGCACAGAGAAGGTAGCTAACCATTAGGTTGTTTTTGTCAATTCTGTTGCAAGATCCCAACAAAGGTGACACCTGGAAGGACAGGGGGCAGGGGCAATGTATGTTGGGACGGCATATGTCAAAGGAGTTTAAGTAATCACCTTTTTGGTTTGTGTCTATTCATGTATATTCAACGCTGTGTATGACTAACCAATAACTGTCGTAGACTTAGACCTTTTCAAGAGATGGGCCTCTACATCCTTCACACAGCAATTTGGATCCACTTTGCCAAATGCACCATCCCTGGCAGGGCTTCTACCACAGCACGGATTTTGGTGCGTAGAAGGTATAGAGAGCATCCAGATGACTGCTTGGCACGCCCAACAACTGGTACGACTTGAGCTCTGATGTCTGGTGACAAATGGAAATGTCATATTTACGGTCCCCAAACCAGTCTTGATATAATTTGAAAATAGTTTGTCCATCTGCACAGAAATGGGTGAAATCTTGCATCTTTCAGCAGTAAGACAATGAAACTCCGAAAGGAGTTTACCAGTGTAAAAAGAAAAGTCCTTAGCAATGCTGAGGATGAAATAAGAATCTCAGCCTCCATTTTTCCATTTGGGGCTGAAAATAGTTAATTACCTGGCAGACATGACTTTGGGATGGAAGTTAGAATGAGCTTATACAACACCCTCAATGGAAGAAACACTGTACAGGTGATAAACCAGAGGATTTGGATCTCCTCCACACTAACACTGGGTCCTTGACCGGCAGAGATTGAGTCTCTCTCTCTTTTTTTTTTTTTTCCCAAGAATATTGATAGGCAGAAGAAGGGCTCAGATGAGGAACTGGTATCTGTAGAAGGCCTGTGCAATAGGAACAACCCCACAACTAGCAGGGCTCCAGGAAATGAAGAGAGGCTGCAGTCTCTGCAGAAAAAAAATGAATTAATCTCACTTGCTCTTGGTCGCCAGTGAGAAGATGCCAAGGGACTTAAAAAATGACAACCAGTCTTCAGTCAAAGACTGTAGGTCCTTCTGCAATTCAGCATTCAAAATTCAAGAGATTAATAAGAGGCTGTCAGGAGTCATCCATAGTGTCCAAGGATGCCTTCAAATAGGCTCTGGCTGTCAAACAAATCTCTAGTAGAGAACAGAATAAACCCTCCCTTAAGCAGACAGGCAGAACATTAAAGAAGATGTACAACTGACCAGTGAATTTGTGCTCTTAGAGAGCTGGCAAAGCTTTACACACTTCTAGGCAAAGCTCAGTGGCTCTGAGTAGGCAGCTCCTTTTCCAGAAACATCACTGTCTCAAAGAGCAGCTTATTTGTGTTTCTTCCTTCCACAATCATCACCACAAATGAGAAGGAAAACAAATGGTAATCACAAAAGCAGTACCTTCAGTGTTCCTCCAGTGGACCATGTGGGGTCTAAGAAAACTACAAAATTCAGACCACATACAGAACTGCTTCACCCACAGAAAGAGTCACGGTCATTGACAGTGTATCTTTACAACAGAGAATGTCCTGAATGTTGTCATCAGCTTCTTTTCTAGGGAACTGAAGGAATTAATGACACATTTAAGGAACGCTGAAAAGCTCTCTGGCTGTCAATAAAGCCCCATGGGCACTGTCTTCCCTAAAAAATAGTGATGATGACACCTCAGCAACAGAATAGTCCAAAGATAATTTAAAGGATGAATGAGAAGCCTCAGCTTCCCCTTGCCTAGAAGAAACGTGACAAGGAAGAAGGAAACGGTATGACGATCACCTCTCTGCTGGGAAACCTATCCTCCTAAGGACTCTCCCACATGCTGGAAACTCGCTGCCAACCACCGCAACTGAAACAGGAGATGGCTGCTACTGCACAGGCATGGACAGAAATGGCAGCAGTGCCTGAACCCCCAAACCTCAGGAAGTTAAAAAGCCAGATCAGTCAATAATTCCTCTTTTCTCTGAGATAGGAAGGAAAGAGAGAAGGTGTGAACTGCTCCAAAGAAAACAGCTATGGTATCCAGAATCACAAAGAGGCACAGCTGGTGCTGGAGGCTGTCCTTAGAGGCACAAGTGAAAGAGAGAACTTCACCAAAACCTGCAGCACCCTGCATAAACAGAATATTAAAATCTCCATTTAGGATTCAAAGCCTGTGGAGTGGACAACAGCAAAGTAAGCCCAATCTCAGCTAGTGCCAAATGAATACGCAGGGCTTGAGACTGTCCTGCTTGGAACAGAAGACTGTAAGTAATAATGTTTAACTCTGGTTTTTCCTTGATGCAGGACAGCCAAGACTACTAGTTTCAGTGCCAAAAAGTCTCCTTGGAAGCACTTCAGTCTTCCTCACAACCTCCTTCAGTCCTCCTCCTAACGACCTGGGATTGCTCAGCTCAACTGGACCACAGATGAGCTGAGGAACAAGACAAGACCACATGCAGTCAGTATGAGTTGGGGGTCTTCTCTGACACTGAAGTTGGAACATCACAGTGCAGGCTTAAAGCGACCAGTTTTCAATGCTTCCAATAACTTGGGATGAAAATCAGCATCACTGCTTGCTTCAAAAGCAAATTCTCAAAGTTTCAGCTCGGATTGTCTGGGAACACAGCATGCAAAGGACAAACAGAGCACCTGTCCAAGAAGGACAAGCAGTATATTTATGCACCAGCTAAAAGGTAATTAGCCATTATAGATGGCACAAAGGCACAGGATCCGCCGATTGAATTCTAGAGAGAATAATTTTGACGAGCTGGGATGAAGAATGAATAGCAACACACAGTAAAACATCTAGCAATGATGAAACGAAGACAAAATAGGAATAAAGTCTATGCTGCAGAAATACCTCTAGTAATAAAGTGTTCAGCCTCCCATGGTCAGCTTAGAAGAGCACAGCATCTCCTTACTCAGGAACCAGCTAAGAGGGAAAGCACAGCAGAAGTCTGTCTTTTATAGATATAAGAGGGGTCAAACTTTATCAATTCTTGTATCTTCCAGTTAGGTACACTGGAAATGTGAATATACATGGATAAAAATTTCATTAACCCAGCAGAGTTGGACCTTTCTGTTCAGTTATCTAAAGACAGAAAAATATCCTCCCTCAATTTCCAAAATACGTTTCCTTCTGGGCCTGGGGATTATGAGAAACCAAAAGGAATGCAAAGTAGTATTTAATGACTGTGCAGAACAACTTTCACCTAGGTTGGGTATATATATTTCAATACAGAACAAGAACATGAGAACAAAGTTACATAAAAGCATAAAAAAAAAAAATCTATCTAAACAACATTATGGGAAGTGAAATCATCTCACCTGGATTTAACATTCATGCAGGCAGAAACAAAACAAAATGAAAAGGACAAAATAATGTTTTTACTTTTTACAAGTGCAGAAACCTCCTTTTTTTTATTACACAGTTTTAGTTTTTCACCATTTCCAATGTTTCTGGATCCTTCAGACACATGAATATTGCATAAAGACAGGACAGAGAACTTGTGTTAAAACAAGTGAAATGTCCAACACTCACTTTGCAAAAAAAAATTAAAAAATAATCAAAGACTATCAGAGGTCCTTGGGGCATAAAGATTACCATAGTATAAGTATTTAAGTCTGGGGTCACATAAGATTTGGGTAATGCATTTATCTGAGAAAGCTTGAGATGTCAGGGGCTTGATTTTGTTATAAAAAAACCCTCAGAGCACTGTAATGACAAACACAAGTGAAACATGGTTTGAATCTATTTCAGTAAACGCTACCCTATGATTAGATAACGCACTTGCATCACTTAAGAGCATGATTTTGAAGCATGACCTGCTTCAAAACTTTCTTTCTTTCTCCTTAGCCAAGATACATGTCTGCATTAAAACACATATACATACTGTCTTGGCAATAAATAATATCTAAATGGGGTTATAACTAATAAAACCTGATATTCAGTAAGCTCTTAAGAAGGGTGGCTTTCATGAGGCTTACTCACTTCTATAATATTTTAAAATGAAAAAAATTGGAGAGCAATTGCTAATAATTTTACTTTGGTGGCTACTCATTAGCAGCATTCTCCTGATTAGGAAAGGAATTGAATTTGGTCTGCCATATTTAGCTCATGTTAGCAAACCGGAATATAATTTCAATCTTTTTTCCTAGTCTAAACAAGGACCTCTGATCTTCTCTGTCTTACTGCCAAGACAAAGCCAAAGAATCAAGGCTCATGGACGTGACAAATGGGATTAACTCCTCTGGGCGAGGCCAATCCCTGCCTTTTCCCCGGATTGCTCTCACACTCCGCTGCTGCTGTCAAACCTCGCGACTATCTATAAAGCATTATTTCAGGCAGAGGATTTCTAGGGGAGAAATATGAGGATGCGAGAAGAAAAACAGAGGCAAGGAGAGAGAACTGTGTAAGGAAACGGAAGCCCAAACAAGAAATGAATAACCCCTGATAAAGACGACTTCCTCTGAGACACCTCTGTCCTAGGGCACCTACTCAAACAAAACTAGAAGGACAGAAAGATGGAGCTACACACAATTAACGCTAGCACAACTAAACAGAAGTAGAATTGCACCTTCTTCAGTGCTGGTTCTGGGTGCATGCGTGTTAGCCCCGTGTCTCCTCTTACCTTGTATTCTACTTTCTGAAAAAAAAAAAAAGCAATTTCAACCTGCTTCCCTGCTTCTACTCCGGAGAGAAGTTAGGCTTTTGAAGACGTTAACTCCAAGCACAGGAGAAAAGCTCAGAAGCTCAGATCAGGATTCCATTTAGGGTCAGATTTACCAAGTGCTTCTCAATAGGACCCTTGGCATCATCGCAACAAGCCCTGTGCAGATTCCCCAGCTGGAAATCTCTTAAACTACAGGAACCCTCCAGAGAAGCAAAGAGTAACAGTGCAAGGAACTGAAAAGCTGGTGTGCTAACTTTGAATGGCACCAAAAAAATAAAAGTATGGACTGAGGTGTACCCATCAGCTGGACAAAGGTCATACAGCTCCTCTGCCATGAGGCAAGGAGAGCGGCGCCATGGAATGAACTTGCCACAGCACTGACATTCTTGTTCACCTCCCTGTTCCCTACTGATTCACATTGGTAGGGAACAGAAGGCAGGAGACAAACTACCATCAGTCATCCCAGCTTGGTGCCAAATAGCTCCAGTAAAATTATTAGTTTGATGGGATTGTTAATGTGGTTTATGAGGGTATGAGTTTGGAATACTGAGACTTCTCTCAGACATCCAAGGTCATCCTGCGTGACATTCTGTTCAGTCTGTTAACAGACTGAGCATTGATGGAGACCTTATCAAAGGGATCAAAACTCAGAGGCAAATCAGTTCCTGTGTGGAATTGTGATCCAAGCGAGGTATTTCCAAGGAGCTCCCAGAGCTCTGACCAGTACTGGTCAAGATCTTTATCTGTAATTAAAGGGGAAGAAAAACCTCCTTCTTCCTGTAAACTGAAAAAAAAAAAAAAAAAAAAAAAAAAAAAGATTATGAAGAAAGGTTATACTGAAGCAGGAAACAGTTTCAGCTCCATGTACAAAAAAAAGAGGCTCTGAGTTGTCCATTTCCCTCAGGGGTCAGGGAAAACTCCTTGGTTGTCAGTTGGTGCCATAAAACATTGCCCAGGAAAAGGTTGCGGAAATAAAAAAGCAGACGGGAGGAAATCAAATGTTACGAATAACTAGGAAAGCAGGAGAGAACAAAAGGAAGAAAATCCTTACACCACTGCCTACACAATGCTTAGCTTGGACCTTAATCCTGGGTGCAGTCGTTTACCCCCAGACAGAGCTGAACTGCAAGAGGTTCAGAGAACGCCAGCTCAGAGGTCACATGGCTTCCACACAGGACGGTCTGAGTAAGGTGGGACTCTTGCGCGGGGGAAAGGCAGGGCCTGCAGAGCGGCACAGTAAAAGTCTATGACATTCTGAGAGGCAGGGAGAGAGCGGGCAACGACCCTTCCCTCTTTTCCAACAGAGGGACAAGGGCCATCAGACACGGCTGATGGGAGCAAGCAAGTGAGGGGAGGCATTTTTTCTCACAGTAGAGCAGAACTGCTGAACGCCCTGCAAAACCAGGGGGGTTGCAAATGCAAAACATTTACGTGGGTTCATGGTGAGATGGGAAAAGTACCTGAGCGCAAGCCACTGAGGACTCTCAATAGGCTGTAACAGATTTGGGGGATCCCAAGAGCTGAAAACAGTTGCACATGGAGAAGAGTATTAAGAGCTTTCACTCCTCATTCCATAATGTGACAGAATTTCCAGAAAGTTTGTCTGCCCATCATCCCTCCTCCTACTCCTTTTCACTGTCCTCAAAACATTCATGTTCCTAACTCTGCCTCCAAAAGGTTTGCTGTAACTAGATAGTCTGCAGCTAACAACTTTCTGGTCATTACCTGTAGTTTCCCCAGTGTAAGCCCTTCCTTTTCCAGTTCAGTTGTGCAAGACTTCTGGGGCACGTGCAGTCAGAGAGCTATCCTGACCTTACCCCCTCCTCTAGGTACACAAAGCACCTGCATTCATGCCTGTTACAGAGAACAGACGCAACGCAGAGAGCCGTCTTGTTAACTTAGGCACGTGCTGAGAGGTTGTAAATCCCGGGTGTAGTAAGGTTGCTGTTGTCATGTTATTTTAAGCACACAAAACAAGTTCTGCAGGAAGAAGCAAAATATTTTATTATTAACAATTAATATTGTGGGGAAAAATAGGCTTTTTTTTTTTCCCCCACAGAAGTGCTGCTTCATCTGTAAGAACCATGCTCAAAAGCTTGCTTGTTTTTCTCCAAAAGCACCAGCTGCTCTCACAAAGCACATTCCCATTCTCCCCTGACCTTTATGTCAGTGGTACAGGCTAAAATAGAGTGAGTGATAGGAGGGGGGAAACAATCAGGCTGAAATTAAAGCTCTTTATGAAGCCTTTACCACAAATGTCACACTTTGAAAACTTGATCACGGGAACTGCAAACATTCCATTAAACTACAGATCTTTTAAATCAAGTTCTTGTTAAAGACACAAGGCAGAGACTGGGGGAGCAAAGTCCCTCCCACTGTAAGAGAAGATCGAGTTCGAGACCACCTCAGGAATCTGAACATACTTAAGTCCATGGAGCCTGACTGGATGCATCCCAGAGTCCTGATGGTACTGGACTCTGATGTAGTTGCCTTAGCTCTGCCTGGGAAGATCATGAAACAGATCCTCCTAGAAGCTACACTGAGGCACATGGAGGACCGGGAGGTGATTTGAGACAGCCAGCATGGCTTCCCCAAGGGCAAGTCTTGCCTGGCTGCCCTAGTGGCCTTCTCTGATGGAGAGACTGCATCAGTGGACAAAAGAAGAGCTACTGATGTCATCTACCTGGACTTCTGTAAGGCCTTTGACACAATCACCCACAACATCCTGCTCTCGAAATTGGAGATAAACAGATTTGATGAGTGGACTACGCTGTGGATAAGTAATCAACTGGATGGGCAGTGGTCAATGGCTCAATGTCCAGATGGAGCTCAGTGACGTGTGGTGTCCCTCAGCTATTCGTACTGGGACCAGTACCATTTAATATCTTCATCAACGACACAGACAGTGGGATAAAGTGCACCCTCAGCAAGTTTGCAGATGACACCAAGCTGAGTGGTGCAGCCGACATGCTGGGGGAAAGGGATGCCATCCAGAGGGACCTGGACAAGTTTGAGGTGGACCCATGTGAAGCTCATGAGGTCCAACAAAGCCAAGTGCAAGGTCCTGCACATGGGTCGGGGCAACCCTTGGCATCAGTACAGGCTGGGTGATGAAAGGATTGAGAGCAGCCTTGAGGACAAGGACTTGGGAGTGCTGGTGGGTGAAAAGCTGGACATAAGCCAGCAACAGGTGCCCGCGGCCCAGAAAGCCAACCGCACCCTGGGCTGCATCCCCAGCAGCGTGGGCAGCAGGGCGAGGGAGGGGATTCTGCCCCTCTGCTCCGCTCTGGTGAGACCCCCCTGCAGCACTGCGTCCAGTTCTGGAGCCCCCAACATTAGAAGGCCATGGATCAGTTGGAGAGGGTCCAGAGGAGGCCATGCAGATGCTGAGAGGGCTGGAGCAGCTCTGCTGTGAGGCCAGGCTGGGAGAGCTGGGGCTGTTCAGCCTGGAGAAGAGGAGGCTCCGGGGAGAGCTGAGAGCGGCTCCCAGTGCCCAAAGGGGGCTGCAGGAAAGGTGGGGGCAAATCTTTTAGCAGAGCCTGTTGTGATAGGACAAAGAGTAATGGGTTTAAACTAAAAGAGGGTAGATTCAGACTGGACATAAGGAAAACATTTTTTATGCCGAGGGTGGTGGAACAGGTTCCCCAGAGAGGTGGTGGATGCCCCATCTCTGGAAATATTCAAGGCCAGGCTGGACAGGGTTCTGAGTAACCTGATCTGGTTGAAGATGTCCATGCTATGATTCTACACACTACCACTATTATTCTGGCAATTGTGTATTTATATATAAACTTGAGGAAGTTCCTTACAACTTAAATTTTACTCCAAAAGTTCTGAGTTGCTTCCAAATTCTCCTGAGATACTCTCCAAAAGGTCCCTTCCAGAGATACTGACATTCATGTCCTGGACTGAACACCTTCCTGGAGGTTGTTTTACAGCACAGCAGCAAAGTCATGGAACAATGGAGACAACTCTGTAACAAAACTCCAACGTCCTCCCCACTGAAGCAGTGCTGGTGTTATTATGGAGAGCAATGCAAAGCTATTCAAAGAAAACGGTCAGATACACTTGGAAGCTAAAGGCCACAATAAACAGGAAAAGAAAATACTTTACCATGTACGTGAGACTGTTGGAAACTTTTTCCTGGTGCAAAGTGGAAATTGCCAGCTACCTGCAGGAGACAGTAATCTTTCATGAAAAGGTCTGAACCTCTCTAAATAAAGCACTGGTGCTTGGATTTTTAAATTTTTGTTTAAGCAAGGGGACCAACCAACTCCTTTTCACAGGTTACAGTATCAGCAGACGTTGTCCTATAAGAGGTATGAATTTCCCCTGTTCCTCACAGGCAGTCATGTGGAAAGCCATAATTACATACTGATGCTGATAAGAACTGTTTTATGCAAATTATTTTGGTGGCCATAAAAATGGGAAGAAGGAGGAATTAACTCTACTGGGAATGAACTGACTGCTGCTGCAGGAAATCTGAAACAGTATCACAGAAAAGGAGTGGAGAAAGTAACGGAGAGGGAGAGTGAGCAGGGTGAAAAAAACCTAAACAAAATAAACAGCGGTGATCCTGTGTTTGCATCATGAAAATAAGCTGCATGCAAAAATAAAGCACTAATGCTAAAAAAGGCAAAAACACCCCACAAACACCCAAAAAATCCCAAAAGACAAAGGTTGTCAAACCTTCATCCTGGAGTCTGAAAGGGATACGGATATTAGGTGCCAGCCCTCCCTGACACTTAACTAGCCATCACACACACACTCTCCCTGGAAGATCTGAATCTCCCGTCCTTGGGACACCTTTGATGTCTATGCAGACCTCTTGCTCCTGTTAACTGCAGACCTGATGAGAATGGAGATGTGCAAAATTCCAAGTGCACAACAACAGCCCCCAAAAATGTCCCCAGTGACACCCGCCCTTGGACCCTTGCTACCGCCAGCATTCCCCTTTGAATCTTTCCTGCTCAGCACACTTTGTGAGAAGGGGTCCCGTAACGGTGCGGTACCCGTGACAATGCTGAAATCACAACGTCTGGCTCTCCTGGATCACAGCAGGCTGTGTCCAGCATCTCCCCTGAGCGGGGACGCTTCTCAGGCACATCCTCTTTAGACCGAAGAGGTTTAAGGATCATCTGCTGGCAAAGTCAATGAAAGGCCAAAGGCTTCCTACCAGCCCACACAACAAAACACAGAATTATCCCCTTCCCACTGCTTTTCCTGACTCTCCTACTGAACATTCTTACAGACACAAGGACCTTGCTGAGCCCAGGGGTTACTGCATTACAGTGCTGGGAACACCTAGGGCTGCAAAAGGAGAGGATCTCTGCCTTTTCATGGTCCTCACCATCATGCAGCAGGTTCACAGCAAAACCCATCTCTCACCTTGTTGACCTCAAGGAAACCATACACTTGGCAGCCCTCGTTCTTCTGCTCTTGCATTTTCTGGCTGAACCCTTCCCTCTTGCACTGCTCTATGGTATCCGGGTTCTTGAAGGCCCAGCCTCGCCGCCTGTATGCTTCTCTGACATCGTCACAAGTATTACAACACCTGGAAAAGCACAAGGACCATCTTACCACCTTTACTGCTAGAAAGAGACGCTCCGGCTCAGGACTTGAATCCTTGGTTAGGTCTTCTTCAACAAAGCAGTGAAGTAAATGCCAGGGACTGGACCTTGAAAGCTGGCCTAATGCTCCTGAAGGAGCTCGAGCTTCCTGATGGACTTTTCAAGATTTTGGCATGAGGAAGCAAGCTGTTTCAATACAGTGCTTGAGTCCAAAAAGGGCTTTGTCTGTCCATTCAGTCAAAGCTATAACCAGGTTTTGTTCCAAGAAAGCTCACGTAACGATGAAATAATTTGCACAGGTCTGCTCTGGACACCACATAACCCCAGAAAAGATTCTGTTTGCTGAGGTACAATCTTCGTGCTACTGCAAAGGCAGCACAACTTGCACTGCCCTTCAACAGGCATGTAGACAACGCAGACAACCTAACTCTGCACGTTCTTAACAACCATGAGTGCAGTTTCAAAAGACAGACCAAAACCACAACAGTTCTCACCATTCTCTGAACACCTTCCCAAGAGGTTGCACAGATCTTCACCGACATTTGTAAAAAAAAAACCCATGCATGCAACAGAACAGTAAGAATGCAAGTGCTAAGAAGAGTTGAAAAGGTGTAACGGTTACCGAATGTCCTCTGACTCTGCCCCGTAACAGCTCTCACAGCGATCGGCATCCAAAGAACTGGGATCAAACACTTTTTCTTCTTCTTTCCCCAGCTCTAAGAGAAAAGAGGACTCAAAGTGATGAGGCATGTCTACAAATGCTGTCTTACACTCTTGTTTTGTTCTACACACAATAACTGCTCTACACATGAATGCAACGATTTTGTGTTGGAAGCTGCACATCTTGCACCCAAAGCCCACCTGGAATGGCACGCACAGAGCCAGCTGAGGTGTGAAGTAAGATAGAATCATAGAAAGGTTAGGGTTGGAAGGGACCTTCAAAGGTCATCTAGTCTAACCCCCCTGCAAGAAGCAGGGACCAATTAACATTTGTCATCTCAAGAACACCCTTCACAGAAAGAACTGGCTGTCTGTAAGCCTTGCTGGAGCACTGATCAGACGTTACTTGCAAAGGTTTTGTTAAAATGTTGTCTGAAGTAGAGCCCATCAGCACATTGTGACTGGTACAGGACCTGTTACACCAACAGAATTTTAAATAGCAGTCCACCACAGCCAAGGGTGTGCAACGCATAATCCCGTCCCAAACGGGAACAGGCTTATATATTGCTGTGAAATAAGATCAGAGTGGGAGCCTCCTGAGTGGAAAATTGACTCCCAGTTCTCAAGGACGACAATGCTGACAAGAGACACACGTTAACCACTGCTCAATAGAAATCTCCAAAGAATTTCTACCTTCTTTGTGACTTAACGTTTCTGCCAATGCCTGTGCCACACGTGTGTTGAATGCACAGCCGCAGTATGGCTGGGGCACCAACTCAGGAAGTTTTATGTCCTTATGTGCAGAAGGCTGAAGAGGGATTTGTAACAGAGGAGAGGAGAGGTGGTGACAGCTGAAACTCCCCAAAGGGCAGGAGAAGCCTACAGAAAACTCAAGCAGGCTTTTGTTTTGTCAAGAACCAAAACAAGTATCAAAGGTCTACAAATTTTGGAGGTAGGAATAAGTAAGCTACGGAATTTTGAGTCTAAAAGTTTCAGAAACATTGGCTCTTATCATAAGAGGCCCCCTTAAAATCAGGCTGAAGGACAGGACCAAGTCTCTTGGGCTACAAAAGCCCTCTAAGGCTCACTCTCTACAGACAGTGCTGCACTGCCCCCTGTAAGCCCTGAAAAGGTGGCTCCTTTGATACCTAATGCTGGGGAAGGTGATAAGGTACACAGTGAGGGGCTGCTGAGGGATAAAACATTATCAGGGCCTTGTTTGTGGAGACTGGGAGGTCTAACAGGCAGATGGAAGTGAGTATTAAAGATGTCTGTATTTCCTATTAGCCACAGGAAAAAAAAAAAAAGATATTTTCATCAGAAAGCATGAGATACGCATGGAAGTCAATCATTAACCTTATGTCTTTAATAAAATACTTCATGGTCATTATGATCAAGCAAATAGAAACTTTTAAGAAAATACACCCACTATTAAACAACTATGTGAGACCTTTCTAAAGCTTACAACACTCAAAGGAGTTGAAAGTGCACTTAAGAATTCCTTGTTTAAAAATTTGTATGGCTTTTAATCTTGCAGTTACACTAAAAGATAGCATCAGGAAGAATCCAGATTAACCATTGCTATGCTTTGTCAAAGTCATGATTCCCACTATCTGAAGAAGAACACCCATGCAATACATGGAGTTTTTCAAGATACAGCAACAGCTTTTTAAATGGAGTCAGTAGCTGCCTGTTGAGTTGTCTGAGAGCGCGCATCCAGAGGCCGTGCACACAGTTTAGATACTATAAAGAAACTGCAGTACACAGAACTGTAGTGCAGGGTTTCTCACTGTTAACATGGTCCTCAACTTGCATGCAGCTATGATACATGCAATTGGCAAACTGTCCACGTTACAAGGAAGGAAACAATAAGAACCACCAATAAAGAATTCAATCATTCATTGTCACTCAATGGAATTGAGTAAGACGACATCCAAGCACAGAATGCAACCTACCACAGAAATGATTTTGCTAGTAACTATTTTAATATAACCACGATTAGGTAAAGTCTCCAGATACTACTCCATAAAATTTGAGTATTCAAGGTCAACACTGCTATCGTGGCCATTTAAATACATGACTGAAAGTCAGTGTTCCCAATAGAAACTGGCAGTCATAGATTTTAATGAAGATGGGTGGATACTTCTGACCGAACCTGCAACACGGTAGATGGAAACCAAACTAGCCATGTGCTTTTTCCAGACAGCAAAAGCAATTGCTTGCTGCACGCAGTGCATCTGATGTCTTTTAAAATGCCTATTCTAGGCGAGAAGGTTTGCCCCCTACAAGTTTCTCTCCCCCTCCATTGATTACCTAAGAAGTCAGAGCAACCAGTTCAGACAGAGCAATCCCGATGGAGACTGGCAACACCAGTAAGGCAGGAGGCCTACATGTGTTAACAGAGAATTAGATGCAGAAAAGCTGTTCTTGTCCTCAGACATTACACTGGTAATGCCACAACCTCTGAATACAGAAAGGCTGCTAAGTGACACAGCAGTAAGGACACTATTACCGCGTTCCCGGGACAACGAAGAAACCCTTGTACGTATCAATTTTTCAGCTCTTGGCTCAGTTTAGCATTTCAACATCAAGAACAGAAAAGTTAAATCCGAGGGATACAAATCAACAAATTTAGTTCATGCCGATACACAGAACTAGACTATCTCCCAGAAAAGCCAATAAGGAGCTCATGTTTTGGAAACGAAAAGTCAGGACAGTATTACTGTTAGGCTGCGACACTCTGCCAGAACCCTTCCTGGTTTGTACCGAAATACAAGGAGGAGTCATCACATGAAAAAAATGTAGAGGAGACGTTTATGTAGCCAAGGACTGTTTTCTACAACTTGTAAGTTATAAGTCAACTAAACCATATTTATCAGGTACGCAGTAACAGACACAAAGTAAATGTAGCAAGGCGCAAGCTTAGGCCTAAGGGTCAAGTCACTGGAGCCTTCCCTGCAGAGAGGCTCCTTCCTCTTAAGCAGGTTGCCCCACTTGTCAGCCCTCTGTGATTTGAAGATACAACCAAAGTCAAGCTTTGCCAGAACAGCTGCTTGATTCGTTATCGTAAAAGAGCACTAACTCAGCAGCTTTATTCCCAAAATATATCCATGAGTTTTTGGCGTAGTTTCAGAGGGACCAGGCAAAGATTTGCCTCGCAAAAGTAGTGAGCATAACAGGAGTTTGTCTGATCTCCCAGTTCAATAGATGTGCTATAAACTCTTGAAGAGTTTGTGGTCTTTAAATGCTTTTCAGCTGTCCCTTCTTTCTGTGAATCTCAAAACAGTCATATAGTGATGGAAAGATTATAACAGCATTCATTCAAGAAAGGCAGAACAACATCCTACCGTGTCTCTCGGCCTCGGGAGTCACACGATTGCCAGCTTTATCCAAACGTTGTTTAAACAGATTGTGCTCTACATCCAGCTGCTGCTCTCCTGCCACGTCCATGGCATCAATGCTCAAATCTGAAACCAGCGAGCAAGGAGAGGGATTCTAAACACACATTTGTTACAGCCTGTGGCATCGGCCTTACGATCAGAATTTAAGGACAAAAGTCATGGAAAAGTCATGTCTCATCAAGTAACTGCCACGGGAGACTCCAGAGTTTTTCAACAGCAATAACGTCAAATCATGAGTCCCAAGAGAACTCTGTGCCAGCTTTTCCAATATAACCGAGCTCTTTGACAAAGTGCAGCGGCACACAGAGAGGTAAGGAGGTTTATACCTCAGCCTCATTTCTAATCTAGGAAAAGAACACTGCCTGACTGGCAGCGCTGGTCTGAGCGCCCAGCGGGTCTGGCTGGAATCAGTGTGTAACCACAGGGGATCTCCAATTCCTCCCTGCCCGTGGCCCAAGCAGCACTGCAGCACGCAGAGGTACCAGGCACATCAGACCTCTCAAGCCCTCAGCAAGGACGAAAATTAGCCCAAATATCCAGAAGTCTGACTCACAAGCACAAGGCATATGTGGAAAAACAACATCTAGATTGATCTTCAGTTTATCTCCCCTTGATTTGTCAACGTACAACTCTGGATGAACCTAGGAACAAAGGAAAAACAAAGCATCCTGTTCACGTGGAAACAAATCACAAGGCCTCCCTCACGTGTGCTGGCTCAGGAGCTGATTTTGAAGACGTGGGCTTTGCGAGCCACCTGAGCTGCTGCCTCCTGCACTGGCCACAGTAGCTCAGTGTTTGCCATTTGTAAGGCTTTAAAAAAAAAGACAGGAAGTTGGGAAGCTGAGAACGAGGAGTGGGGACGGGGATTGCTTTCTTGTCTTTGTATTACCTGCTCGGAGCCAGCAAGAAGAGATTCTGAGATGCGCTCCTGCGACAGCATTACAGGAGGTCACAAGCCAAGCTTTGCGCCAAGCGGCTTTCAGGGAGGGCAGTCCGCTCCCACCATAAAGGCAACCGGGCAGCAAAAGGAAACAACCCCAAACAGATCTGCACCGAGAGGCTGCTGCGTGGGCAGCCCGAGGCCGCGGCTCGGGGGCGTGCCAGCGCTGCCCGGGCCGCAAGGCCGGCTGCCCGCCAGGGCCCGCGGGCGGGAGGCAGCACCGGCGGGCCGGGCCCCCCGCCGCTACTCACCTCCTTGGTGAGATAGTACTGCAGCTCCGAGAAGAAAAGCAGCACCATGATGAGGCCGCTGACGACCGTCACTGCCGAGGAAACGAGAACCGCCATCAGGCCCGCCGCCCGCGACCCCCAACCCGCTTCGCCTCAACTCTCCCGCCACCGCCTCCCGCAAGGTCCCCGCGGCCGGACACCGCACGGAGAGGCCGAGCCCCGGGCCCGCCCGCCGGCCCCCGCCCACCCTCACCCGGCCCACTCACCCAGCGCGCCCCCGCACGTCTTAACCCGAAAATCTTCCAGGGTTTTGGGGAAGGCATCGAACCGCTTTAGCCGCCACAGCGAGTCCATAGCACCGCGCGGCCCGGAAACACAACCGGCTTCCGGGGCCGGCCCGACACCGCGCGGGGGACGGCGGGGAGGGGCAGCGCCCGCGGGGCCATGCGCGGCGGAAGCGTCCTGCCCGCCGCCTCGGGCTGTGCCTTCCCGCAGCGCCCGGCGCCATGGGCACCCGCTGGGACAGCTTGGAAGGGCCCCCATTCCCTCTTCCCGCCCCCCACCCTGTCCCGCTCCGGGGGGGTGTCACCGAAATCGGGAATCAAACCCCTTAACGCCAACGCAGCATTAAGAAGCAGGCATTCTTTATTGCGGTGCTGGACGCACGGGGGATCCTTCCACCTAGCATGCATGCCGGTCTGAAACCTGGACAGAATATATTTGCTGGTTTCATGCATGAGCATGAATAATTCCCGGAACGCTAATACATAATCATCAGTTTTCCTAGAAATCATTATAATATTCCTCACCCACTTGCGCGTGCTCAGTCTTTTGAGTCGAGGGGCTTCTGGTGGTCCCAGGGGTCATCGGAGCGCCCCTTCCTCGAATTT
>WHYT01012925.1:0-24748 GCA_009806455.1 Tetrax tetrax
TTATCTTGTTTCTCTGTCTCATTCTCCTGCTAGTTGTAGTAATAAATGATAGTTTTCCCCAAGTCGAGTCTGTTTTTGCCCGTGACGGTAAGGATTTCTCCCTGTCCTTATCTCAAACCTCGAGTCGTTTTTCTTAAATTGTCTCTCTTTTCTTAAATTATCTCTCCCTATTCTCTCGGAGGGTGGGGGGAGTGAGAGAGAGACTGCGTAGTCTGCTCCGGATCAGGCCTAAACTATGACACTCCTTCTAGTTTAAAATCATTGCCCTTTGTCCTATCACAACAGGCCCTGCTAAAAAGTTTCTTCCCATCTTTGTCATAAGCCCCCTTTAGGTACTGGAAGACTACTATAAGGTCTCCCAGAGCCTTCTCTTCTCCAGGCTGAACAGCCCCAACTCTCTCAGCCTGTCTTCATAGGAGAGGTGTTCCCGCCCTCTGATCACCTTCTGAGTAACCTGATCTAGTTTTAGATGTCCCTGCTCCTTGCAGGGAGGTTGGACTAGATGATATTTAAAGATCCCTTCCAACTCAAACTATTCTACAATTCTATGATTCTATGCTCCCTTGCTTTAGTGCAATTTCAACCTCCTGGGCCAGTTGGTTAACACTGTAAATTTTGCCATCTCTAACTTTCTGAACTGTGGGCTGTGAACTGATGTTAAGAGACCTCCGGTCCAAGGGCTAAGGGAAACTGCTTCTCACAGGTGGAAAGGCTATAAAAGAACTATGGGGGCATTTGAGTTGAAGAAGTCTGCTGTTTTGCAGCATAAGGAAGGCTATTATAGCAATTATTTCCTTTGCTGGTTCAACACACTCCAAAATACCAAAAAGAAATGGATGTGATTAAAATATATACCACCATCTTAGGACTGTTGTTTTCTTTAAAAAATAATTTCCAACTTTACTCCAGTTGCCTTGCCAACAGATTTAAGTTCAAATAGGAAGGCTGGTAGCTCAAATCCCAATATACTTATTCCATTCCTCTATTGACAGTCATTTTGGATCAGAATAATCAGCATATAGAGCTCAGAGAAAGAGCTGTGAACTGACAGAGAACTTATCAGACTACTGAGGAATGAAAGATTTCTTATTTTTAATGAGGTGTCATTTTCTCAAAGCATGGTGTGCCTTCTCAAATCCAAACAGAAAAACAAGTACACTACAACACATATGTATGCAGGAAAACAAAGAAAACCTGGTGACCCAACGAAGCCTGAAACCCGACATTCCTGGAGTTCGTAATTTCCATTAAAATTATTGAGAGGTAAATGTCACATAGGAGTTGCACATTAAACATTAATACTGGCCTAGCTTTGTTTTAACATCACTGCCAAGCTCATGGTGGGAGAGATTTTTCTCATTAAAGTATTGTGAGGCAGATACACATCCAGGATGACAGCTTCCAAGTCTCTTTCTAAGAGATGCTCCCTTCCTTTCCCTTTCTTTCAGATCACGTATATTAAAAATGGTCGGCATAGGCTCTGCCACAGTCCCACAAGCCTGGATTCAGTTTCTGCCAATGTCACTGTGGAGAAAATAATTTTAATTTATTTGTGTTAAAGGACTGCCTTTACATGTTAAAGATACATGTATTTCACAGAGCAGTGTTATGATGATAAATTAAAGATGGAGATTGTTATTATATTCTCTCTTTATTATGATAATAGGTCAAAAGCAAGTTTTCTCTTATATTCAGCAGGATAAAATGTCTGCCATATTAACCATATTTACTATTAATATAGTAATGTAGATAAATTGAGTAAATAAAAGCTAATACTCACAACAGAGGTACCTCAGCCCAGACCAAAACTGTTGCATGATTTTGGGAGGTGTTTAAAATTTAGCTTGATTTTTTTAAGCTAATGAGAAGACTTTCATCCAGCAAAATAGGAAAGGAAATCTCTTTCTCAAATAAAAAAAAAAATCCACTAGTAAGATTCACAGCACTTCTGCTGTCTACTTGCTTGGAAATACTCCCAAAACAAGCTTTTGTATAATTCTGATCTTTTCTGACCCCAGAAATATGGACAGAGAGACAAAAAAAATGTGTTTGTGCATTTAATGCTTTAAAAGAGAAATTATTATAAATTTAAAGGTTTTGAAATTAGTGAGGAGGGCAAAGTTTACCTAACTTTTTCAGGTTTTTAACTATTCCTTATTTTATGCTGTGTTTAGATTTACAAAGTGCTCTTGCTTCTGCCATATGCTAGTAATTTCTACAAACCTAAAAGATACTACTGGAATGTAATTCCTTAGTCTATTTTCTGTGTTCGAGTCACAGAATATTGTATCATCTAAATCTAGATTTTCATATTTTTCCATTGAGACAACCACTTTTGTGAAAAATTATTTGTATTTTTGTATTTCGGTGTCTCTTTCAAGATTATATTAATTTTAAAAATGTATCTATTTTAATATTTGATAACTAAGATATTAATTAATCTGTTAACCATCAGAACAGGACAGTAGAGTTTCAAGCATCATAGTATTTTTGCATGCACATCATCAGGTATTTAACAATCCTGAATTTACAGTAAAGTTACTGTCCTAGGTGTGTACTCTACTGTCTGAATCAAGTAAAGAACATAAACACATGAATCTGAAATACTCCACTCAAAAAGACTTCCACCCCTTTTGTTTTGAGATATTCACTACCTTTGCTCAAAAAATGCAATATTTAACATCTTAATGAATGATGTGTACTATGGGACAGAATCAGGTTTGCAGAGAATAGCAGAAGGGGAGGAGTAGTTGATAAACCAGTTGAGTGTGCCATTCAGAGGCACCCAGACAGGCTGGAGAAATAGGCCTACAGTAACCTTCAAAGTGCAACTAGGGCAAATGCCAATCCTTGCCCCTGGCGAACAATAACTTCAAGGACTAAAACAGATTGGAGGCTGACCAGCTGGAAAGCAGCTCTCTAAAGAAGGACATGGGGCTCTGGTGAACACCTAGTTGACCAGGAGCCAGCAATGTGCTCTTGGTGCAAAGAAGACCTCCTGTGCTGCATGAGGAAGAGCATTGCCTACAGATCAAGGGAGGTGAATCTTTCGCTTCACTCAGCCCTGGTGAGACACATCTGAGTGCTGTGTCCAGTGCTGGCTCCCCAGTACAAGAGATGCATGGACATACTGGAGGAAGTGTAGTGAAGGACCACAAAGATAATTAAGATACTGGAGTATCTGTCATGTGAGGAGAGATTGAGATGGCTTAAAGTGTTTAGCCTAGAGAAGAGAAAGCTCAGGGGAATCTCATCAATGTGTATAAATATACATTGATGAGGGGTTGAATGAAGAAGAGTGAAACAGACTCTTCTAAGCGGTACCCAGTGACAGGTTAAAAGGCAATGATCACAAGTTAAAAGACAATGAAATTCCATGTAAACAAAAGAAAGTACATTTTTTACAGTGAGGATGACTTTACAGTAATGTTAGTGTCTTAGGTATGTAATTAAATGTTTAAATAAAATTGAGTGAATAATAAACATACAAATCTGAAATGCCCTATCCAAACAGACTTCCACTCCTTTTGTTTTGAAGTGTTCAGTGGCTTTCCCCAAAAAGTGAGAAAGTGAGGAGAGAGAACAAATACTAGTTGTTTTCTGCACAAGATATAACAAAAAAAAAATCATAATTGTATCAGGGAGACAACACACACACACACAAAAAGGCAAGTGAGGCAAAAAAAACCTGAAAACTAAGAATCTTAACAGATCTCTGGACACCAAATCATAAAATAGGTTAGGTACTGTGAGACAAAATGTGCAAAACTGGTGTTGGCTGGGATAAAGTTGATTTTCTTCCTAGTAGCTGAAATAGTGCTGTGGTTTGGATTTAGGATTAGAATAATGTTGATAACACACTGATGTTTTAGTTCTTGCTAAGTAGTGCTTACACTAAGTCAAGGACTTTTCAGCGTCTCATGTCCCACCAGCAAGAAGGCTGGAGGTGCACAAGAAGGGTAAAGGGGAGAGGGTAAAACAAGGACAACTGACCTAAACTGCCCAAAGGGATATTCCATATCATACAACATCATGCTCAATGTATACACTGAGGGGAGTTAGCCAAAGGGCACCACAGCTCGAGGTCTGGCTGGGCAATGGTCAGCAGGTGGTGAGCAATTGTATTGTGCATCACTTGTTTTGTATATTATTTTATCATTGTTATTCTTATTTTCTATTCCTTTTCTGTCCTATTAGGCTGTCTTTATCTCAATCCACAAGTTTTACTTTTTTCCAACTCGCTCCCCTATCCCACTGCAGGGTGGTAGTGAGCAAATAACTGTGGTGTTTAGCTGCCTGCCGGGTTAAACCACAATTGGTCACTGTTTGACAGCCTGATATCTTCACCACTGCACCATAGTGTCGAGAAGCATAAAGCATTTTCCAAACATGACTGCTAACCAAGAGCTGAGAAGCACAGCTTTCTCTTCAGAATAGAATAGAATGGTTTAGTTCCAGTTGGATGGGACATGGAACAATCATCTAGTCCAACTACCTGACAATTTCATGGCTGATCAAAAGTTAAAGCATATTCTTAAGGTCATTATTCAAATACATTTTAAACACTGACAGGCTTGAAGCATCGAACACCTCTCTAGGAAGCTGGTTCCAGTGTTTGACCAGTCTCTCAATAAAGAAATGTTTCTTAATGTCCAGCTTAAACCTCCCCTTGGCACAGTTTCAAAATATTAGCATGTGTCCTAGATCTCAGGGAGAAGAGATCAGCACCTCCCTCTCCAGTTCCCCTCCTCAGGAAGCTACAGAGAGCAATGAGGTTGCCCCTCAGCCTCCTTTTTTTTCAAACTAGTAAAAGACAAAGTCTGCAGCCACTACTCATAAGACTTTCCTTCCAGCCTTTTCACTGATTTTGTTGTCCTCATCTGGACCCATTCATAGATTCATAGCACCCTTTAGGTTGAAAAAGACCCTTAAGATCTTTGAGTCCAACTGTAAACCTAATACTGCCAAGTCCACCACTAAACCATGTCCCGAAATGCCACATCTACACGTCTTTTACCTACCTCCAGGGAAGGTGATTCAGACACTTCCCTGGGACGTCTGTTACAATGCTTGAGTGAAGCATTTTTTTCCTTATATTCAATCTAAACCTCTCCTGGCACAACTTCAGACCATTTGCTGTCATCCTGTCACTTGCTGCTTAGGAGAAGAGACCAACACCTACCTTGCTACAACCTCCTTTCAGGTAGTTGTGGAGAGTGATAAGGTCTTCCCTTAGCCTCCTTTTCTCCTGGCTGAACAACCCAGTTCCATCAGTCTCTCCTCGTAAGACTTGTGCTCTAGACCCTTCACCAACTCTGTTGCTCTTCTTTGGACATGCTTCAGCACCTCAATACTTTTCTTTTAGTGAGAGGCCTAAAACTAAACACAGTATTCAAGATGCAGTCTCACCAATGTTGACTAAAAAGGGACGATCACTTCCCTAGTCCTACTGGCCACACTATTTCTCATACAATACAAGATGCTATTGGCATCCTTGGCCACCTATGCAGACTCCCAGCTCATATTCAGACAGCTGTTGACTCTTTTTTTTTTTTTTTTTCTGAGTCCCAGTTAAAGCTCTTTATTCAGGCAGGCTGGTCTTCTTCCCCACCAGCTTGTCCTGCAGCACATAGTGAGGGCCTGTTCCTGCACCTTTAAGATCAGGTTCTTGAAGATTGTCCAGCCTTCCTGGACACATTTGCCCTTCAGGACTGCCTCCCAAGGGACTCTAAATAGGCCAAAGTCTCCCTTCCAGAAGTCCAAGGTAGTAGTTCTACTAACCCTGCTCCTTACTTCTTGGAGTATTGAAAACTCTTATCATTTCATAATCATTATGCCCAAGATGTCCTCTAATCATCACATCACCTACAAGTCATTTTCTGTTCACAAATAACAGGTCCAGCAGGGTGTCTTCCCTATTTGGTTCCCTCACCAGCTGTGTCAGACAGTTATCATCCGCACACTCCAGGAACTTCCTAGATTGTTTCTTCTCTGTTGTATTGTATTTCCAGCAGCCATTTGGTAAATTGAAATCACCCAAGAAAACAAGAGCTAACAATTGTGAGACTTCTCCCAGATGTTTCTAGAATATTTCATTTATCTCATCATCCTGGTTGGGTGGTCTGTAACAGATTACCACCATGATGTCTGCTGTGTTGGCCTTTCCCCTGTTTCTTACACATAAATACTTGATGTTATCATCACCATTATCAAGCTCTAGACAGTCTAAACACTCCCTAAGATACAGGGCTACCCCACTGCCTCTCCTTCCTTGCCTATCCCTTCTGAAGAGTTTATACCCATGCATTGCAGTGCTCCAGCTGTGTGAGTCATTCCATCGTGTTTCCGTGATAGCAATTACATAATATTTTCCCTGCTACACTGTGGCTTCCATCTCCTCCTGTTTGTTGCCTATGCTGGCTGCATTGGTGTAGATGTATGTCCTGGTTCTGGCTAGGATAGAGTTAATATTCACCTGAGCTGGGTGGAGGATGGCAGCTGGTGGCCCCTATGGCTGGGGCACCCACCTGGGATAGTTAACTAATTTTCTAACAGCTGGGGTTAATTTACCCAAATTAGCCAAAGGGCTATTCCATCCCATCTGACATCATGCTCAGTACATAAGTGAGGAGGGTGCTGAGGGGAGCCTCCTGCTACTTGGAAGAAACTAGGTGTGGAGATTTGTGTATTTGTTTTCTATCACTGTTTTGTTTTCTTCTGTTATTGCTGTTAAATTGATTTTTTGTTCTATCTCAACCCATGTGTTCTTGCTGGGTTTTTTTTTTTTTTTGTTTACCAATTCTCCCTTCTGTCCTGCTGGAGGGGGGGAGGGAGTGAGAGAGAGACTGCGTAGTCTGGCTCTGATCGGGGCTGAACTACAATGTATTTTAGTCAAACTATTGATTTTGTTACCTGTTTTGAGGAAGAAATCTGAATTCTTACATGACCATTCTCAGGTGCTTCCGTGGTTTATAACACTTGAATCTTTGCTGTCACATGGCTCTCCATCCCCTAACTCCACTGAGATGGCAGACTAAAGGACTTCAATGGCACATCATTCCTCAAACACTGGCCTGCTGCTCCCAGGCTTATACCTAACAAGCATGGTTTTATCCTTTTCTGCTTTCAGATCTAGTTTAAAGCTCTATCAATGAGCACTGCTAACTCCTGTGTAAAGATCCTTCGAGTACCTTAACACCTTCTTAAATTGTGTGGCCCAGAACTGCACACAGTACTCAAGGTGAGGCTCCACGAGCACTGGATAAAGTAGGATAATCACCTCCTTTGACTGACTGGTTATGCTGTGTTTAATGCACCCCAGAATGCAATTTGCTCTCCTGGCTGCCTGGGCACACTGCTGGTTCATATTGAGCCTGCCTTCAACCAGCAACCATAGATCCCTTTCTGCAGGGTTACAGAATATGTGTATTTCTGCTTAGCTGTGGAAATGGCTGTGCTTAACTAGAAACTGAAGAGAACTGTTATTTGCAGATTTATTAAAAAAGAAAAATCCATGAAGTGTAGGTGATTGGAGGTTTTTACATCATATACATATTTCCCAAAACACACATGCAAACAGGAGCATATTCTTTCCCGTATTTTTCTGAATTTTCTTACTGATGTCACAGAATAATTCATGTTAGTAAATATTTACAATCTTTGTTTTGGTTTATTATATCTAGATGATAATTTCTCTTTAGCACAGTGGGCCCTAAAATTATATTGGACAGTGCAATATTATAAAGTCTTTAAATAGTGTAAGACTTGATTGGATAGAAGTTAATTATAAGACTAACTCAGATTCGTAAATGAAAGGTATAACTGGAGTATAACTTGTTCTTAACACCAAATTTATTGATGACATATTGAGTCCCAAAATCTTTCATATTTATTAATAACTGTAGTGATGCGGACTAGGATAGAATTAATTTTCTTCATGGTCATTTGTATGTGGCGATGTTTTGGATTTGTGATGAAAATAAGGTTGATACACTAATGTTTTAGTCAGTGCCAAATGGTGCTTATGTAGTGTTAAGGCCTTCCCTATCTCCATTTCTGTCCCACTAATGAGTAGACTGGGGGTGCGCAAGAATTTGGGAGATGACACAGCTGGGACAGCTGATCCCAGCTGACCAAAGGGATATCCCATAGCCTGTGGCATTGTGTTCAGCAATAAAAGTTGAGGAAAAGAAGACAGGAGACATTCAGAATTGTGGCATTTGCCTTCCCAGGTCATCAATACACCTGATAAAGCCCTGCTTTCCTGGAGATAGCTGAACATCTGCCTGTCAATGCGAAGTAGTGAATGAACTCTTTATTTTGCTATGCTTGTGCACACAGCTTTTGCTTTACCTATTAAACTGTCTTTACTTCAATGCATGAGTTTTCTCACTTTTACCCTTTTGATTGTCTTCCCCAATGGAAGGGAATGATTAAGCAGCTGTGTGGGGCTCAGCTGCTGGTTGGGGTTAATCCATGATGTAATGCTATTGACAGAGTGTTTGTATTCAAATTTTGGACATAGTCTTATTTATCTGATTGAATTATTCTTGCTAGAAAGCCTAAAATAATGTTTTTATTTTATTTTGACTGTGAGGTAGCAATTACTATTATCAGAAAATGATATAAAACACAATGTGAGAGTGATCATTTGCAGCATTTAATAGGGCAGCTGGCTAAGTCACTTCACAATTCTTATTCAAAAACTTACAAAGGAGAGGAGCTGCTTGATTGAGAAATGTATAGCTGACAGTGTTGACACTTGACTGGCTAGAAGAATCTTCTTTAATCATTCCATCACTGATGTCATTTACCATGCATGACTGCAATATAGAGGAATTTTCTGGACTGTTAAGCAATTTTTTTTTTTTTTTCTTAAAAGTGAGTGTTCTGCCTAGAAAAATAACTGACCATAAGTAATAAGCATTATTCTGCAATACATCATGATCTGATTTTTTCGTCTCCAAAAATTCAGTTATATGAATTCACTTCCTCTTGAGACTTTTAAATAGAAGAAGATTGGAACAAATGAAAACACAGAAGTATTTAACAATATCAGTTTAAGAAAACATGATAGTATCTTTTTAGCACAGCATATTGTTTACATTATTTAAATGACTGATTGTGTACATATTGACTGTGAAAAAAAACCCACTGTCATAACTTTTTGTTTTGTATGGTAACAAGTAAAGTACATAATCGATAATCTCTGATCTTTCACAGCAGTGGATTTGCATGCAAATAGTGTTACTCTCAAGCCTTTACAAGTAAACACAGTATAATTCAAGGCCTTTCTGTTTTTTTTTTTTTTAATTATTATTCTTATATTTTAAGAAGGAGATAAAATAGAAAAAAAAAAACACTCTGGAGTGTTATGTGATTACCCAGTTAAACTAGCCTATTTCTCCTTTGTTTCCACAGAGAACTGTAATAATAATTTAAGCAGAGTGAAGATATGATCTCTTTAACCACTTGATTCTTTCCGTAGTAGAAAAACTCCACAAACTTAATTTTAGCGTATCATGTGTTTAGCTACTTCTGCATTTAATGCTTTGAAAATTAAAAATACAGTTACAAAAAGATAATTGAGTGTGACACACACTGTGTTCATGTGAATTTAACGCTGGTATAAGAATCCTTAGGGAGCTCAGTGTATTTGTTTATAAAAACTGTAGCTTGTATCAGCTCTGAAGAGGATGAAAGTGTTAACTCATCATGTGTTTGGCTGTCAAGAAGAGACAGGGGGACAGCTGAACCTGCAGTGCTGCAGAACATCCTCTATTGTGCATAGTAAACTAGTAAGTTCATTTATGAATTCAACATGTCCTAATTACCCATGATTAAATGGAAGATGTTAACAAATGGGAGAACACTGAATGCTTTATATATGTATCTTCAAAGTTGAATTACCTACATCTAAATAGTACTTGATGGATTGCTCACGATCTAGTAGATAGAACTCTTAATGCTCGGTGCATTCAATAAATTTAATGAATATATAGTCTAGTAACAAAAAGAACACACAAGTACAGCCTAACCATGCTTAAACCTTTCTGACATAAAGATATTTTCATAGCACCTATATGTTCTTAAATTTGCTTGTGCTTTTTTAACAAGTTGCATTTCCTCCCTACCACCAAAGTAATTAAGAACCACATTTCTATGAGTTTCGCACAAGGAAAAAAGGAAAATGATAGGCTTGAGACATTCATCATGATTTTTCCTCTTATTTATGTGATGTTGTTAAGAAATTACTTGCAAGCATTTAATCCTTAAGACTAGATTTTGCCTTCACTTATCGAAAATGTTAAAATGGGAAAAGTTGCTAAATGGGAAAATAATTAGAGACACAATATCTGGTTCCAGAAAAAAAAAAAAACTGCTGTAAGTGTAAAAGTGTGAGTTCTGTGTGTAAGTTCTTTAACTCTGCATTTCGAGCTCAATGAACAAAAAAAAGTAATGACTGCAGTTTCTGAGGTCTGAATGTGGATCTTAACCATAATTTGCATTATATAAGTTTACCTTTATAAAATGCAAAATGTACTTAAATATATGAAATAAAGTATATGGTGAAAAAAAAAAAGATAAATAAAGTAAAATTTAAGCCATTATTTATACATTCAGAATATTCCCAGGTTGGGTTCTTGGAGATCATGGTGGATGAATTTGGAAGAATTTGAGATACGTCATTTTAAAAAGTATCTTGATTGTTGAAGAGAAGTTTTCTCAAAACAAACATGGAGCTTGGTTTTGTGTGAGATACATGTGTATATGTGCACTCCTTTTCTATGTATGACATCAATCTCTTAGAAAAGCTTAACTTTAAAAGAAGCTTTTTAGAAGATTTTCCTCCAGCTTCCTGGAATCTTACATTGGTTCACTTTGGAGTTTGTTAATCAGACAACTGGATCTGCAGAAAATAGGTAGCTGAACTGGTTGTTTATTCCACACAATGGTGTAAGGAAAAAAGGAACACCTACTTAGATGAGGCTAATTTAATAATGATTAGGTAAAAACAATGTGTGTAATGTCCACAGCTGACCATTGTCCCCTGTCTCACTTTGATCTCATGGATCTTAGTTGTTGGTCTGCAGGCAGACAGAAAATGCACATACATTACCCATATTTATTAAAAAGCAGATGACCTAAATGACCTCTGCTCAGCCGTTCAGCGCTTTGTTGGGATGAGTCCTCTTTTGTTCTGCCTTCAGGATCAAAAGGAGTAGGGAATTATCAAGAAAGAACCATCTCCCCTTAGTTCTTCCCTTCACTTCTTTTCCATTGAAATATACTCAATTTCACCCATCTGCACACACACTTATTAAATTGGCATCAAGTGTATGTTTGCGGCCAGCTCAGCAGAAAAAAATTCTTCATACATATGGATCCCATAACATAATTGTTAAATTTTCCAAATAACAACATGGAATTTATGCTCCAGATGTCTGAGATGCTGCCTCTGATGGATTGTATTCTTGCCTTGCAAACAGTTTAATGAAGATGGTTTTCAGTTCGTAGCTGTCTTCCCTGTTGTGAATGTCTGAAACAGATGGGCAGTGCTTATCACTACAGCATGTGCAAAAGTGCCCTTTTGTGGATAGATTTGAATTCCTATCTGATATAACTGGTGGTAACGTCTTCCTCTTGCCAATCTCTGATTTTTTTTTTTTTCCATGAAACTTTATTAGGAATATGTATGTTAATTGAACTAGGAACTTTCATAAATTAGCTTCGCTTGTTAAAAGGCTGTTTTCTGAATGCCAGGAACATGAAGCATCTGTCAATATGTTGAAGCATTGTTTGATGCATCTGCATTACAAATTTTAGAGTGTGACTAGTATTTTGCATCTATAAAAACAGTACGATTCATATCTTTTTATATTATGAAGAATCATGACATCTCCTTGTAGGAAGACTTTGAATACACTTCATTACATAAGAAGTGTTTTAAGCTTACTTATAAGCAGTTAAATACTTAATAATTGAAATGCTGTTAGTCGCAATGTCCTAAGAAAGGAGAAGACATCAGAAAACATTGTGTTCTCGTTTTATTTAGTGAGGAAGGGGCTACGGTGGCTGCTTCTGTAAGAAGCTGCTAGAAGTTGCTCCCCTTTGTTCAGTGGACTCAGACAGGCCTAGGGTGGACACGCTGCTGGCCAAGGCGGAGCCAATTGGTGGCAGAATGTTACCTGATAACGCCTCTGCAGTAACATCTTTAAGAAGGGGAAAAAGAGGAAAATTGAGAAGATGTGAGGAAGCTGAAGTGGGGGCAGGGAGGGGGATGCACAAGCCTTGTGGGCCTTGCAGCCCTCACCCTCTGGCCTCCTGCTGGGCGGCCGACTGGGCCCGACTCAGCCCAGCTGCAAGAAGTGAAGAGAGATATGAAGAGAACCTCAAAGATGTCTGCCTGAGCTGGATTGTGAAGAATTTTTTGTGAGAGGAATGGCTGCAGATGCCAAGATTACAAAGAGTAATGAGGCTTTTGGGAGAGATTCCCCTGCAGCCCATGGTGCAGCCCATGGTGAGGCTGGCTGTGCCCCTGCAGCCCATGGAGGCCCATGGAGGAGCAGAGATCCCCCTGCAGCCTGTGGAGGACCCCACATCGGGGCAGGCGGAGGCCAGAAAGAGGCTGTGGCCTGTGAAGGGCCTGCGCTGGGACAACCACTCCAGAGGGACTGCACCCTGTGGAAAAAAAATGACCCTTAACAGAGCAGTTCACGAAGGACTGTAGCCCCTGGGAGGGACCCCACACTGAAGCAGAGGAGGAGTGTGAGTTCTTCCTTTGAGGAGAAGGAGCAGCATAAAGCAACAAGTGATGAGTTGACTTTTCACCCCTGTGCCCCTCAGGGAGGGGAAGGAGATAGAGATAATTTTTAGCCTTGGAAGAGGGAGTGGTTTGGGAAAGTTATCTTGTTCTCTTTCTCATTATCCTGCTTTGTTTTTAAAAATAAACAGATAGTTTTCCCCAAGTCTGCCCATGATGATAACTTTAAGGATCTTTCCCTGTCCTTCTCTCAGACCTCGAGCCTTTTTTCTTATATTATCTCTCCCTATTCCCTGTGAGGGTGGGGGGAGTGAGAGAGAGACTGCATAGATTGGTCCCGAGCAGGGCTGAAATACGATACATTGACAACAATGAATAATTCTTTTACTGTACAATAATTTTCCCAGCAAGGTCTTTTTGGAAATTTTAACCAAGTTAAAACCAATTTTAACCATGTTTTTCAAATTTAAAGACTACTCATACATGAATAATAATGAACATTGAAATTACAGCACAGTAGTGGTTTGCAGTGATACTAAAAATTAAAAAAATCTTCATTTGTTAATTGCTAATGCACACATATCATGTTACTTGCTATTCATAGGAACACTGTGTGAAGATAAATTTAGGTATTGGATGGGAGGAAATGGGCTGATTATCTAACAAGTTAGATTCTATGATATTTAACAGACACCTCAGACTAAATTGCTTTGGTTTCTTATTTGTCACTGTATCATCTGAAAGAACTGGAAATCAATCATACATGATGCATTTTTCTGTTTCAAGAAAAATGTGCCAAAAGTCACTAGTGATGTATGAGATGACTATGATAGGGTGAGAAGAGCAACCATTCCTGTGTATTAACTACAACCTTTGACTCCATTCAGAAAAAACAACACTTTTTTTTTTTTTAATGTATCTCTTTATGTAAACAGAATGTATAGCAGACAATTGAAGAAATATGAGTAATCTCTGAAGTAATGCATTAAAAATGAGAACCACTTTTATTGAATACTAAATGGAACACAGAAGTAGGCAGCCTAATTATGGACCCTAATTGTAAAATTTCATAGCAAAATGGTCTTCTAGTTAAAGCATTTTTTCACTATTGAAAACACAATCTAGTGCCATACCCATGGCTCTCAGTTCAACTGCCTCAGAGTGTTTTCATAATCTTATTTGAGTGTTTCTCTATTTATGGTTTCATTTGTTTCATGTGAAATAAGCACTAGATCGCAGGGAATAATGGGGCAATTGGTTAAACTCTAAGCAAAACTATTTCACATTGTGAAAGAAATCTCAGTGAAACCGGTACATGAGGAAAACTCTGAAATCTCCTGTCTTAGGCTCTACTTCCTAAGCCAGACTAAGGTGTGGAGAGAGGGAGGGAGTGTAATACTTTTTGCGTGATCTTCTATTTACATGTAATTTTTATTTGAAAAGCACAATCTCCTAATTCCTAATCTTTTTTTTTTTTTTTTTTTTTAATTCAGATAGTACCTACCAGCTGTATTTGACATCATATTCAAGATGATGTCAAATCATCCTCTCTGGGACTGAGTAAGGAATACTTTTGAAACTTGAAAGAAGCATTAGGAAAGAGAGTGTGAGATAGAAGGAAGAAGAGTGAGGAAAATCAGATACAGTCTTCCAGGGAAAAAGTGAGGGAAAGGGCAGCAGCAGAGTGAGTGCTGCTCTTTGATTCATCCTTCTTCTGTTCTTATAATAGTCTAGGGTCTGCAGTTGTCTCACATCTGACAATCGTGCCTGGTTTTGTGCTTTGCAGACAAAATGTGAGCAAAGAGAGAGTTATAGGAGCCTTTGACAGAGAAATTTTTGTTTAATATTGTGTAGTATTTATAATACTGCTCTCTATCTGAAATACATCCAAAAAGGAGAGTGCTCTTCTCTGCATTCTGAAGATACATTGAAAGTATTACATCTCCATATACCTAGTCTATAAAATGATTTAAAATAAAGCACAGGACATGTGTATAATACTATGAAGTGGCTAATTCTTCATATTCCTAACAGAAGTGCTTAGATACAGTATCTTTCATGCTTGATACTAATTCGACATATAGCTACAGTTTTAATTGCCAAGTTATAACTATGGATTTATATTTAGAATCATACAGTGGTTTGGTTTGGAAGGGAGAATGGTTTGGGTTGGAAGGGAGTGATGTGATTCTAATACCACACAGATTTAAATCCACTGATCCTAATTTCCTTGGAAATCTGTTTAGCTTTTCTGAGGTTCACTTCAGAGTTGATGATAGCTCTTAAAACTAACCTTCCAGCAGTTTTTCTCAAATACTCAAGAAAGACTGGTTCACAGTATGTAAAATGGGAGAGGAAATTAAGTCTTGGCTGGGAGATCATTGGGAAGGGCAATACAGAAGACCTGAAAAAAACTGAAATGTATTGAAAATGTAGTACTCAGCTTCTCTTTTTAGGCACTTTGTATCAGTCAGTCTATATACATTTTCAGAATTACATTAGAAATGAAGGGCTTTTGTGGAAAAAAAAAAAAATCAAATGGAAAACCTAAACAAGTTGCTCTAGAAACTTGGGAAGTGACAGATACAGTTGTACACCCAAGTTGTATAAGCTCAAATGAGGGCTTACTGCATCAGCTCCACAGTAAGCAGAAGAAAATATTAAAAAGCATACAAAAAGCATGTGAAAGACCATGTAAGGAAATTATTAGATACACAAACTGTATTTCAATGATAGCACCCAAAAATTATGTCATCAAAATCCCCTTATTTAATAGGAGTCAAACTGTTTTCCATTTGGAACTGGTAATTGCCAAAGTGATTAATTTAAGATTTTGAGAAAGGGACAGCTGAAATCTTCCATGGTAAGAGAGTGTTTCTCCACAGAAAGGAGGTGGCTTTCTGTAACATTGCACATTGTGGCAATTCCTGAAGAAATTATAGTGGAACTAATGAATCAGTATAACTCTATAAAACCTCCGTCAGTGGTGCAAAACATTATGAAAAAAACTGTTGTGTTTGAAGATCAGATCTAGTAATTTCACATTTAAAATCAACATAGACTAGCCTGTAGATATATAACTAAAAAGTCCAAAAACAAGAAGGAATCAAGAAAAAAAAAAAAGTCGATGTAAAAATGAGGAATCTTATGACAAGAAATTTCAAGGCAGTAGCTTTTTAAACTCCAGTAGATGAAATAGAGAAAAAAAAACAATTTTTTTTTCACTTGCACAAGTACTAGTTTTGTGAAGATGAATGTGCATGTTTGCACACGTATGTATTGCAGAAACTTATTGACCTGGATGATGATATAGTAATGATGTGTGCTTTTTAAATCCTTTTTTCATGTTCTTGGATCACTTAAGCTCTTAATTATTTTTATAAATGTTTGTGGCTTGAGATAAAACTGAGTCATCTCCGTGCAACAGTCTACACATTATCCAGTCATTTTACTTTATTCTTACTGGCCTATCTGTAATTAAGAAGAAACAAATTGTCCTAAATGTATGTGATTGAGTTTGTTTTCATTCAGTAAAACAAAAATACTATAGTGGATTAACAAGCAACTACACAAACAAGCATTCACCCTCCACACCCTCTTCTTATGATTACCTCTTCATTCTCAGGGTTACACTAGTTCTCATCTCACATTTGTGATCTATGTTAGACTGCATGGCCTCCTTTTTCTGTGTAAAAATGCTACTCAGTCTTCCATAGAGATAATTGTCCTTGCCTTTTCATTAAGTGATTTCTCTGCAAACCCCATGGTAATAGAAATATTTAAAAGTATTCTTTAAACTGTCTGGGTTTGTTTTTTTTTTTTGAGATTTATCTGCTAATGAAGCAAACTTGGAAGGAAAAATTTCTCCCTGCTTTGACAAAATATAATTGCAATTCTTAGAGACTCATGTATGTTTATAAAAGGAAAGCATTTCACACTGAAGTCATTGACCAAGTGTTATTGTCAGTTTAACAATGAGGAAACTTAAAGACGAAATCATGGTTTGTCTAATACTGAAGAGTAAATTAGTGGCAAAGTAAGGAAGTCCTCTCTCCTCTACTGTAACCATGGGACCATATTGCTGCTATCACAGTAGCACTTAGTAAATTAATTGAAGCTTTGTTCTTCAGTAAAGAACTGAAAGTGTTTTTGTAATTCAAATCAAATGTGTTCAATTCAAAATAAAAGATAGTGCTAACTTCGTGCATGGTAAGATTTTAGCATCATTGTCCCAACTTATATTTAATTATTTGACTTCGTAGGAGGTCCTAATGAAAAAACTTTTTTTTTTTCTCAGTAAAAGCAAACCCCTCATGAGTTAGTTATAGCATACATACAAATTTAAAGTAATCTGGTCGGATCACATAGAGAATCTGAATCAGATTTAGAGCAGTGTGGTTCACACTAGCTGCTTTCTTTTTTCGATGCGATCTCTACAGAAAATAACTGCAAAGTTGGAACAAAAAGTGCGTAAGAGGAATATGGTTAAAAGACCATAAGTCATTTTTCCAGTTATTTTTCCTAAATGCATTTTAACAGGGCTTGATGTTTTAAGAGAAAGACAAGGGTATATATACCCTCGAAGGGTCAAAGCGCAGACAGATAGCCTGGGAAGATTATAGAGAGGCTCTCCAGGCGGCCAGGCATCAGGTAAGGAAGGCTAAAGCCCTGACAGAATTGAATCTAGCAGGGATGTCAAGGGCAACAAGAAAAGCTTCTTTAAGTACATTGAGGATAAAAGGAAGACTGGAGAGAATATGGGCCCTCTCCAGAAAGAAATGGGAGATAACAGGGACATGGAGAAGGCTGAGCTACTCAACAACTTCTTTGCCTCAGTCTTTGCCAGCAAGGGCTCTAGCCACATAGCCCAAGTCCAGAAGGCAAAAGCAGAGACTGGGAGAATGAAGAGTCACCCACTGTAGGAGAAGAGCAGGTTCAGGACCATCTGCACAAGTCCATGGGATGTGATGAGATGCATCTGCAGGTCCTGAGGGAACTAAAACTGGAGCAAGCTGCTATCCATCATATTTGAGAAGTTGTGGCAGTCTAGTGAGGCTCCCACTGATTGGAAAAAGGGAAACAACCCCCATTTTTGAAAAAGGAAACAAGGAATACCTGTGGAACTACAGACCAGTAAGTCTCACCTCTGTGCCTGGCAAGATCATGGAGCAGATTCTCCTGGAAACTATGTTGAGGCAGACAGAAAGTAAGGAAGCTATTAGCGACAGCCAACATGGCTTTACTAAGGGCAAATTATGCCTGACCAATTTGGTGGCCTTCTATGACAAGGTTATTAGTGGATAAGGGACAACCAAGTGACGTCATCTACCTGGATAGTAGCATTTTACAGTATTCCACATGACATCCTTGTCCCTAAACTGGAGAGACATGGATTTGATGGATGGACCATTCCACGGATAATGAATTGGCTGGATGGCCACACTCAAAAGAGTTGTTGTCAACAGCTCAATGTCCAAGTGGAAACCAGTGATGAGTGGCATTCCTCAGTGGCTGGTATTGGGACCAGACCTATTTAACATCTTTGTGGGTGACATGGACAGTGGGATTCAGTAAACAGTCAGCAAGTTCACTGATGACTACAAGTTGTGTGGTGCAGTTGACTGGCTGGACCCTTCTCTCAAACCTTGAACTGCAGAAACATTTAATCATATAATTGTCTTGACAAATGCATCCCACAATATTCACGAGGAGCTAGGCTTTGTGTTGATTATGCTCATCTGCTAAAGTGACTGATGTCTCCAATATTATGTGCACTGTAATGTTCAGAGTTCCTTTCTTATTCAGATATCCTATGGTATGCAAAATTTTATAACTGCAAAACGTCAAAGGTTCAGACAAACAACACATTCAAAACATGCCCTGGAAATATTAAGCAGTTTAAAAAAAAAAAAAAAAGCACAACTCTGTCAGAAGACACATCGCAAAGACTTGGGAAGATCAACAACAGAATAGGAGTCTGATATCCAAGATATGAAACAGTGCTGAACAAGTAATACAAGCTTATTGGTGGAAATTGTGCAGAACTGATATAAAACCTAACTGATTCCACAATTTACATAATCCAGTAATACATCATAATGCTATTTCATACTAACAAAAGAATTAAGACCTCATTCGTCTAAGACAAAAAAAAAAAAGGAAAATAAATTCCCTACACAAAAAACTACTATCTAAAAATTTTCAAGAAAACACTATTTGCCATTTCACAGGAGGATGAAGTAATACAATGCCATGAATGAGATATAAGATGCTTAGACTTTTCAATTTATTCATTAATATTGCTTATATCAATGACCCAACTTCGGTGTTTGCACATTACTTTAAGGATAGAACTGAGAATATTCAGGAGTATCCATTACTTCCTTGGGGCCTAGTCCAGTATGGCACTATAATCCTAGTTAGTCCAGTATGCAACAATGCAATTATTTGTTTTAGTTGCTTTCATGGAAAACTTGCTCTAAGTAAGAAGAAACAGAAAGAGAGAGAAACACCACAAAAAGTATTGGCAAATCACATGGTGAAAAGGAGAGTATTCTTTTTTAAAGCATTTAAATCAAAATAACTCAAACCTATCCTATGCAATAATGTGCTCTTAAACAATTCATAACCTTGCAAAGGACGTATAACTGTCCTATGTTTTGTTATCTTTTGGGATAAGAAGTACACAAACCAGTAATAACAGCACAAATTCTAAGGACATGAGAAAAATTAAAATTAATTAGAAGTGTACACAGCAAAAGCAATCACTCTTGGGAGTGCAGAATTTACAAGATACATCTATTTTATGATCCCTTTTATTGTACTCTGGGTTATATAATGAAATATTTCTTCTATCAATTTAGTTTATGGAGGTATGCTACTGTGTATAAAAATTATATTTATAAAAATCTTTTTACTGTGAAGTGTGGAAAGACAATTTGAACAGCTGGAAATTATATTAGAGTCAATACTATTTTAAGTTTTCAGATACACTAGAATTATTAAAAACCAACATAATTTGGTTATCAAATATTGACAAGCGTCAGGCAGTACTCCTAAAGCAACCGTTGAAAATATCAAGCATTGCTGCAGGATGGATTTCATCTTTATTTAACTTTCTAAAAGGATGTTTGTTTTGTTTTTTTAAACAATTTATGAAATCACATCATAAAAATAGTTGACCTGTAGATAAATGTTTTGGATGAAGGAAATATTGTAGTTAAAAGGAAAAGTAAAAAGGTTCAGGGCCATGGAGTATGATGGTAACTGCTGCCCATTATTCACAGCTGCCAACTTTTTTTTTTTTTTTTTGGTGCAGCTTCCAGTTAAACCAGTGCTTCAGAGCTTTCACTGGAAAATAAAAATGCACTTCTAATACGAAGAGGTTAATGATTTGTCTTCTACAATATTACTTTACAGAATGTGTATGTCAAAGGCTAAGATCCCGATTCACTTCAAGCATGCAAGTATGTGAGAAAACAATTTTGAAGAACTCAAATTTTATAAACAAGCAAGTCTGTTCTCATCTCACAGCTTGCTTTGTTGCAATTAACAGAGAAAACTCTCAAGTTAAAAATACATTAGTTATAAATATATCTCAGACTATCATTTTTACTGAAGAATTACAAATACTGAATTAAGCAAAGTTTCTTTAAGAAATATTTGGTCTCTATACGTGAAGTTTTATTGTGTATATTTTTTTTTCATGATGAGCTACATATTTTGAATAACTACAAAATATTGCACCTGTCAAATGACACTTGGAGACCAGAAAATACACTCTTAAATTAACAGCAGTTTTTAATACTATGTACTCTTCTGTTGTGATCACCTCAAGCACTAATGAGTGCTAAGGAGCTGGTCTATGGGACTGATGGCTCATAACATTAGAACAGCTTCTTAGCATTCTCTTGTCTTGAGTACCTGTCCTAGTTCAGCCCCTATCAGGACCAGACTACGCAATCTCTCTCTCACTCCCCCCACCCTCCAAGAGAATAGGGGGAGATAATATAAGAAAAACAGCTCGAGGTTTGAGATGAGGACAGGGAGAAAGCCTTAAAATTACCATCACAGGCAAAATATACTCGACTTGGGGAAAACTATTCATTTATTACTAAAACTAGCAGGACAATGAGACAGAGAACAAGATAACCTCCCCCAACCCCTGCCTCTTCCCGGGCTTAACATTATTTCTACCACCTTCCCCCCCGAGCGGCACAGTGGGGAAGAGGGAATGGGGGTTGCGGTCAGTTCATCACGCGTTGTTTTATGCCAATGCTTCAGGGTCAGGGGAAGAACTCCTCGCATTCCTCCCCTGCTCCATCGTGGGGTCCCACCCACGGGCCACAGTCCGTGAAACTGCTCCGGCGTGGGTCATCTCTTCCATGGAGTGCAGTCCCTCCAGAACAGCTGCCCCAGCGGGCCCTCCAGAGGCCACAGCCTCCTTCAGGCATCCACCTGCCCCGATGTGGGGTCCTCCACGGGCTGCAGGTGCATCTCTGCTCCTCCATGGACCTCCATGGGCAGCAGAGGGACAAACTGCTTCACCATGGTCATCACCACAGGCTGCAGGGGAATTTTGGCCAGGAGCTGCATTACTTCTCCCCCTCCTTCTTCACTGACCTTGGCATCTGCAGCCGTTCCTCTCACAAGAAATATTCTTCACAACAGGCTGGCAGATGCCTCTCAGGATCTTTTTACATCTCATTCACATCTCATCTCCTCTCCACTTCTTGCAGCCAGGATGGGCGAGCCGAGTTGGGCCCAGCTGGCCGCCTGGCGGGAGGCCACACTGTGAGCGCTGCAAGGCCCACAAGGCTCGCGCCTCCCTCTCTCTGCCCCAACTCAGCTCCTTCACATCTTCTCTTTTTTTTTTTTCTGTTTTCCCCTTCTTAAGTACATTATCGCAGAGGCGTTATCACAGAACATTCTACTACCAATTTGCTCGGCCTTGGCCAGTGGGTCCGCCCTAGGCCCGGTCGAGTCCACTGAACAAAGGGGAAAAAACTTCTAGCAGTTTCCTACTGAAGCTACCACCTTAGGCCCCCCCTCACTAAACAAAACCTGAACAAATAACTACAAAATACTGCACCTGTCAAATCACACTTGGAGAACAGAAAATACACTCTTAAATTAACAGCATTTTTTAATACTATGTACTCTTCTATACTCTTCCGTTGTGATCACCTCAAGCCCTAATGAGTGCTAAGGAGCTGGTCTACAGGACTGATGGCTCATAACATTAGAACAGCTTCTTAGCATTCTTTTGTCTCCAGTCATGGAGGAACATATGTTGACGACGGACTGTCCCATAAGATGGAGACATGTTCTGTACATGTGACTAACAAGAATGACATGTTCAACATTTCTGTAGATGCTGTAACTTGTAACCTATCACGTTGTTAATCTATGATGATCACAGAATGGTCTAAAAGATTGAACTTATTTTATCACATGTTCACTAGGACAGCTGGAAACTAAAAACGGTATTTTATGGAGTTGCTGTCAACAGGGACTTAGAGATTGCTCTGTCCAAGAGCAAATGATCTGCAGTTTAGAGGTTAAAAAAATGACTTGGTGTTGTCTAAGTTGCAACATTTTAAAATCTGTTTTCATTCAGGAATGTAGAAAGTTATCTTTAGTGGGGTGGCTAGTATGGAGGAAGAGCATGGAAGAAAAAAGTTCATGACATTATTGTAGTAGCAGAAAAGTGAATGGGTCTTTTGCAACTGTTTGTCAAACAGATACAGAATGAACAGGCTCACATCTCTGCTGTATTCAGCACACATACTTGCTATGAAATGTAACTAAATGGCAAGGCTGGAATTTGGATCTGCAATTTTATATTACATTAGATAATAAATTAAAAAATCATGGAAAAGAGTTAGATTTAAAAGTATCATATATGCATTTTTTTGAGCTGTGTTCATACAGACAACAATGTCCATCAGCAATATAAGTGGGAAATGCAGTGCTTTGGTTTTTTAATGACAAAACACACATAGAAACTAGTGAAATAAATGACTCTGCACTTCACACATATGATTTAATAATATCTTGACCTGCACTAGAAACCAACAACAAATGTCTGAAAGTATGTTCCACTATCAATCCACAAGTTCTATTGTACTTATCAAGGAATTAGATTATAAGAAAGCTTTTATGTGTGTGTGAGAGGCAGGAGCAAGGACAGAAAGAGAAAGGGAGAGAGCCATTACAGCATAATGTAACATAAATGTTCACTGGAAACTCAGTAAATTTTACATCAGAATCCCACAAGTAAGAAACGTTAGATCATTCCCAAGTCACCAAACAAAGAAAGAATTCAAGAGGAAGCGTAAGATAATTTGTAGTTCTTTGTGTAAACTATAGAATCATAGAATCATTGCAAGAGGTCTTTAAATGTCATCTAGTCCAACCACCCTGCAAGAAGCAGGGGCATCTTCAACCAGATCAGGTTGCTCAGAGCCCCCTCCAACTCAGCCTTGAATGTTTCCAGGGATGGGGCACCCACCACCTCTCTGGGCAACCTCTTCCAGTGTTTCACCACCCTCATTGGAAAATTTTTTTCCTGTCTGAATTCAGATTCAGTCTGAATCTACCTCCCTCTATTTTAAAACCATTACCCCTTGTCCTATCACAACAGAGTCTGCAAAAGAGTTTCTCCCCATCGTTCTTAAAAGCCCCCTTTAAGTACTGGAATGCTGCGGTAAGGTCTCCCTGGAGCCTTCTCTTCTCCAGGCTGAACAGCCCCAACTGTCTCTGCCTGTCCTCACAGGAGAGGTGCTCCAGCCCTGTAGCCATCTTCGTGGCCCTCCTCTGGACTCTCTCCAACAGGTCCACATCCTTCTTATGTTGGGGGCTTGCAATACTCCAGGTGGAGTCTCACAAAAGCAGTGTAGAGGGGGACAAACAGCTCCCTTGATCTCCTGGCCAACTTTCTTTTGATGAAGCCCAGGATGAAGTTGGCTTTCTGGGTTGCAAGCCCACATTGCTGACTCTTGTCCACCGTCACTTTCAAGTCCTTCTGCTCAGGGCTGCTCTCAATACATTCTCTGCACAGCCTGTACTTGTGCTTGGGATTGCCCCAAACCATGTGCAGGACCTTACCCTTGGCCTTGTTGGATTTCATGAAATTTGCATTGACCCTTCTCTCCAGCCTGTCAAGGTACCTCTGGATGGCATACTGTCCCTCCAGCATATCGACTGTACCACGCAGTTTGGTGTTATCAGTGAACTTGCTGACAGTTTACTGAATCCCATTGTCTATGTCATTAACAAAGATATTAAACAATTGGTCCCAATACCAATCCCTGAGGAATGCTATTTATCACTGGTCTCCACTTGGACATGGAGCTGGTGAGCACAACTTACTGAGTGTGGCCATCCAGCCCATTCATTACCCACCAAGTGGTTCTTCTGTCAAATCCATGTTTAGAGACAAGGTTATAGTGCAGGACAGTGTTAAGTGCTTTGCACAAGTCCAGGTACATGATGTCACTTGGTTGTTCCTTAGCTGTCATTAATCATCTCCTTATTTTCCATCTGCCTTAGCATGATGTCCAGGAGAATCTGCTCCATGATCTTGCCAGGCACAGAGGTGAGACTTACTGGTCTGTAGTTCCACAGGTATTCCTTGTTTCCTTTTTCAAAAATGGGGGTTGTTTCCCTTTTTCCAATCAGTGGGAGCCTCACTAGACTGCCACAACTTCTCAAATATGATGGATAGCAGCTTGCTCCAGTTTTAGTTCCCTCAGGACCTGCAGATGCATCTCATCACATCCCATGGACTTGTGCAGATGGTCCTGAACCTGCTCTTCTCCTACAGTGGGTGACTCTTCATTCTCCCAGTCTCTGCTTTTGCCTTCTGGACTTGGGCTATGTGGCTAGAGCCCTTGCTGGCAAAGACTGAGGCAAAGAAGTTGTTGAGTAGCTCAGCCTTCTCCATGTCCCTGTTATCTCCCATTTCTTTCTGGAGAGGGCCCA
>WHYT01012929.1:0-28352 GCA_009806455.1 Tetrax tetrax
GAACAGGAGAGTTTAATTAAGTGGATCATAAATAATCTTTTAAATGAGGAATATTCATATGACATAATGACTAAGTCTTAAAATATTGGACTACTGTGGATACCAGTGAGGGGATGCATTCAGACTCTGTCAAACCTGAAAGCTGTAAGTTTCGAAGAGAAACCCTACTTGAGCTAAGTAGAGAGTAGTACGGTAGTGAGGTGATCCCCCTTTGCCATGTAAGATACATTAGATCACCTCTAATTTCAAGTATCTCAAGCAGAGGCTTTTGAAGCCAATTTTCTTTGGCAGAGAAGAAAAACTAAACCAGATGAGGTCCGAAGGTGTCTCAAGCTTAGCAGATTGTCTAAGTGACAGTGCCTATAGCAGACTGTGGGAAAATTAGGCAAGTTTATAATAATCATTCAGAGGATTTTCTTTACTCTTTGTGATTTCCAATGCAGATGCATTCAGTAACCCTGGATTATTCATTATTCCATCCATTTGTACAATGTTGTGTTGACTGATGCCTTTTCTCTGGGATTCTTCTGTTGCGGAGTGCCCAGGTTGAGTGTACTGGCGACTCCTAGTAGCATTTTTCCTATGATGCTGTTTAATTCTATGGAAATACTCACCGGAGTGTGATATCATTGGATCACTAAAACGGATTTTCCACCTTCTGTCCCAGTAAGAATGACATTTACTGATCATAAAATAAAAAAAGTGACTAATAGGTGGTTGGCTCAGCAGAACATCCTGGCTACTTTTTTACGTTCTTGGTACTTTTCTGTGCTTTTCTCTAGCAAAAACTGTAAGTCAGGAATGATTGATTGTATCACTTCAGCTTTGTATCTATCAAAGAATTGTTAGTAACTTGAAGAATGTTGTTTTCCAATTATTTTTTTAAAGAGGGGAGATGTCTATTTAACTGTACTCATGACTGTTCTGGGATTGGCTTCCCACATGTGTAAATAAACTGCCTTTCAAGAAGAGAGATTTTGATAAGAGTAGTCAGAGATCTGATGGACATTTGAGGGGAGAGGTGATTGAGTATAAAGCACTTTCTGCATCAGAGGAAGACAAGCATTTTTAAAAAAATGAGTAACAAGTATAACTGCACTTCTCCCAATTAGGTCAGTAACATAACTGAAATAATTATTAGTTTTTTATTAGATGGATATTTTTTCCATGCTTTCAACAAAACATGCATCTTTTGGGCCCTAAGATTAAGCAGAAGATAAATAAGTGAGGATTTGTGTGTTTTTTATATAAAACATCAAGTGTTCTGAATGCCGCATTTGCTTAATGTTGCTTGTACAGTGATTAGAAATGGAGCTGACAGCCTGAGTTGGGCAAAACGTTTGCTGGGTATGGATAGCAAATAGGATAGTAGGATAGCTTGGTTTTTTTATCACCATCTAGAATGAAATTTTAGTGTATCAATCAGCTGCAACAGCTTTGGGAATAGAATATGATTAAACAGCGTTTGTGAAGCTATTGCCATTGCCCTTTCAACTGCTTAGAGGAACTGACCTGCTGCCATTTCATCTCAGAAGAGCTGTCTGTCATTCATGGGTATAGGTGCGCCAATTCACTTCTTCAGCTTAGGAAAACCAAGCATCTGACAGCAACTGAGGGGGTTCTAGCTATGAAACTGCTGCCTAAAACTTAGCAGACAACAATTCAGTTTTCTTATCTTGGATGACAATTAATGAGGAAGATGATGGTAGTGTCAAGTGGTCGCTGTTGAATGGAATTTTCAGATATGAGGGATGCATGAATGGAAAAAAAGTAACTTTACTAATTTGAAATAATTTTGCTAACCACCAATAACCATAAATTTTTGAGGAAAAATAACTCCACAAGCCTAGGTGGATCAAAGAAAGGTTCTAAGAGAAATTATTCTTAAGCACTAAATAGATGCATGCAACTAAATTTCATTTTTAAATTCACTTATTTTCCTGACAAGAGTTCATGCTTTGAAAAAAATAATTTGGAAAATTAAATTGTAAGGGCTTTTTTAGAATTCTGTAAGGATATGTTTTTCTTTGCATCCCAGAAGAATAATAGTTAAGTAAATTAAGGTTCAGTTTATCTGAAAATCTTTCAGAATGCTTTTATGAGAAAATATAATTTTGTCAAAGTAGAAAAATAAATAGAAATAAAAAAATAGAGGTTTCCTTTTTTAATTTCAAATAAAAATGTAATAAAAATAAAAATGGCATTATTTAGTCTCTGAGTTTGCTTTTCAGGGAACTATTTGATTCAAAACAATACATGATGAGTAGCTTAAATTCAGTGCCCTGTTAAAAATGGAAACAAATTAGAATGTCAGACTTTCCTTCAGAAGAGTAATTGAGATTTTTACTAGCTGTAACAAAGGCCCCTTAAATTCGTGCTAATATATTGGGAATGCATTATAGATTGCTGTATTTGCATTTAAGAGTGAGAAGGCAAATGATAATGTATCACTTAATTTATTTGACAAATGTACTTTGTTTAATTGGCTACAGTACTTCACAGACTATTAGCAAATGTTTTGCGATCTGTCCTCTACAAAATGATTTCTCATAAAGAGACCTTGCAGCAGCAATCGATTGAGTTTTGGTTTGACATGAAGAGACCTCAGAATTCTGTGAGCAAAGTATGCCTGTGCAGTGTATTGAGGCACAAGTTGGAGAGTCTGTCAGAGACATCAGTTTTGTCCATCCTTCACTGAACTTGTGGGGGTTTAATTTTTATTCTACTGGGTTATATTTTCTGATAGAAACTGTACTGTCTTTTGTTGGAACTGTTAGATAAAGGTTTCATTCCTTTTTAATTCAATTCCTGAAAGTAAGAAAAAGGCAACATTCAGTCACAGATTAAATAATCTCCAAAGCAGAGCTGATCAAACATTTTAAAGCTTTCAGAAAGTAATATAAACCCTCTCACTCTATTTTTTCCCATTCCTTCATGCATTTGTTGTTTGGAGAAGCCTTATGTTTGTAATAAAGTACATGCTTCTTCAAGGGTAAATTTTTGTGGGGAAGAAGTCCTTAAAAAGTCTATTTTTAGTAACTGTCCAGTTAAGACACACAATAATATATATTTCAGATTGCTGAATCTCTGCTGAAGAAGTTCAAACGCTTCGTTCACTTTAAAGAGGAAAACCCAAAAAAGTCTAGCCGCTGCCTTAGCACATGACAACTGTTTGAGGATGACTTCTAATCTGAAAATTTATATTAAAACAACCTGTCCTAGTGGGTTCTATAATGAAACAGTAAAGGCTTACTGTGAATATAAACCAGCATTTGAGAAGATACAGAGCACCATGCCTTCTATATGTGTCATGCAAATGGATAGGAGAAAGTGACATCTGCACTTGCTTTTCGTTGATATAGTGACAAGCAGTAGATGGGAGTGCAGGTTTATGCACACTTCATACTTTTTTGCCTGACAGTAGAGATGCCAGTATAAATTTGACTCCTCTCTTACTTAAGTTGCAAAATGTCAGTCAGTAGTTGCAGTGGTTTATGGAAATGAGGGTAATGTCAGCTTACTTCAGTGTTATGCTTTTCATGCTTTAAGCAAATAAGAACACTTTCATAGCTCACTTTTGTTCTGAAAATTTGAGGTATTTTGGGTTTGAGCAATAATGCATTGCAACACATTTCCCACATGGTATTGAACATGACATGACTGTTGCCGCCAAGACACCTGAATGCATTCAGCCCTTGATTGTAAAATCCCAAAATTAGCATCTCTGGATGCCCTTGAGCGTAAATAGTCCTGTAGCGGATGGTGCTGCTCTTCCACCCCTGCTCGGGTATGTGCTGCTCCTCTTGCAGGTCCTAAGTTAAAAAAAAATAAAAAATGGAGATTTTCTGTAGTATTTTAGCCTGGGACATTAGTAGATTATGGTTGTGGAGTCATTTGACCCCCATTACGTATCAGAAGCTCAAGATTTTTCATGCTCTGTTAAACTATGGTGGTGACACATGAGTGAGAGACACGTTTTGGATTGGTCTAAGGGGACTTGTGGATGGCTTTGTAAGTTGTGTATGGAGATGATGAATCTCTTTACATCAGAAGAGATGTAAAGAGATTTCAGATCATGATTTGCATCTTAAGCCTATGCCTGTGAGTCATGAAATATAGGAGCAAAGAGACAAGATATGGAGGAGGGAATTTGGAAAATAAATGTTATAGTCAATCTTCCAGACCACCACGGTTAGCGAAGAGGGGGACACTTCCTTCAGGTATCAGTCTCTCCTGCAGTGTAGTGTCAGTGAGATTGCTGTTACACACTGGTTTGGACTAAGGTTGGGCCGGGGAGTTGGTAGTATTTGTTGTTGGGAGTGTGGGCAAACTGGAGGCAAGAGGAACATTTGTCTGGGTAAAGCAGAAAATCAGTTGAGAGGAGGCAGGTACAGATGTAGGTGTTACTGTTTTAAAGTTTCAGAATAACAATGTGGGTTTTTTTTTTTCCTTTCTGGGTTTTTTGTTTCTTTGGTGGTTTTTTGTTTGTTTGTTTGTTTTGTTTTGTTTTGTTTTGTTTTTTCCTAGTTGCAATTACAAAACCAGTTTAATTATCCTTTTCTGAACATTTCCTATGGACCTTCTTTCTTTCCACGGGATTAAGAGAGAGTCTAGAAAGAGGCTGGTTTCTGCCTAAAATTAGCCTTGTGAATACACCTAGAGGTATTACAGTTTGTGTTCTCTATAAACATTTTAAAGAGGGTGTGCAAAGGAAAACTAGCCAAGAATAGAAAGGGGTTTCATATTGCTAGGTTATATAAAACTATAAAGGTTTGCCAGCTTCTTCCCTGGTTATTCAGCTTAGTTAACCCTTTCTATGCTGTATAGTTCAAGTTAACATTTTTCAGATCCTTTGGAAAGACAAGTTCAGGCACTAATCAACAAAGTGCAGGTGCTCCTCTGTGAATATAGGAGGGGAAAAACAATGCAAAATAGATTTGCAACATGAAATGCTGCAAAGAGAAGGGTTGTATAGTGTGCTGCATCCTCTTTAAGTCACTGCACTTTCAGGAAGCTGCTTTGTTTTATGAAGGTAGGTGGCTTTTGCTTGACATGGGATGGGCTTATCCGGTAAACAGCAAATTCAGAGATTTGTGGCATCAAACTCCTTTGCCTCCCTTTCCTGCGGGAAGAAGGGTGATCTCTTAACTGAGGTCCTAGATAAGGTGGAAGATCATGTGTTCTGTATGAGCTTGCCATAAATTTCTTAAGAAACTTGCAACAATACAGGATACTCTTATGCCCCAATTCCCCGTCTACAAAGCAGGGTTGATGCCAGGTCCTACTTCACAGGTTTCCTCTGTTATTTGGATCCCATACTAACAGAGACATATCATCTTAGGTTCAACAGATGATTTTTTTTTTATTTTTGATGTGCTTTGAAACCCTTCCTTACAAAGGCAAGAGAACATTCCTCACAGAAAGATGAAATGCTGTTTATTCATTTTTTTCTTAGTAACTCTGAAAACTTGGGTCATTATGAAATAAATACTGAAATAGACTTCTGCCATTCCTCAAGATTTATGCTCTGCTTTCATTGTTTACAAAGTTCTTATAGGCAATTCATTTATCTTATCAAAATGTATTATCTAGTAAGATAAAATGAATTCTTGTAAATGTTAATGGCTGCTGTATACAGGCTCAGAAGCTGTGATTGCAAAGTGGACAGGTGGTGCATAAAATCTGAACTGTATAAATACTTCCAGATTTATCTTAGTTTAAGAATTGTGAGGAACTGGTATGTCAATATGAATAGTTACTTTACTGTATTTAGAAAACCAATTCTGTTCACTATCTCAGGTTTGTATATCCTTTTATATTTGGCCCAATAAAGCAATTTTTTTTTTTAAAAAAAGCACCATCAATAAGTATATTGTGTTTATAATTGGTTTAAAATATTAAATATTTAATTAAAATAATAAATAAAACATATTAAATTAAAAAATATAAGTCTAATAAATTCACAATTAGACTTTCCATAAATATTATGTCAATATCTGTAAGGCAGTTGTGTATAACTTCAGTATTCACATATTTAAGAGCCAAAAGAAGAGGAAAAATACAATTTATAGTTCACTAAGCGTTTAAACTAGAACCACATACAAAGGTTACAGTCTTGTATTTCAGCATCCACTCTCTCCAAAGGAGTGATGGTGGAACATGTTTCAGTGCTGTTTATATTAAACATATTAATATTGATCACAGTGGTCTAACCAAAAGTTGTTTAATAAGCCTGATATATTCTTCTTTACATATCATAGATCAGTATAGATTACTTTGAGCGTGGTTAATATTACTATGTAAACATTTTGCATCAGGTGAGTCCTAATAGAACCTGAATATTTCTGCATGTAATATTTTTTCATCATGTTCTAGTTCCCTTTTTGTTGCCTCTCATTATCAACAGCAAGGTACATGGGGGGTTTTTTTGAGCCTAATATAGAAAAATGTATGAATTAGTTCATGTTTTCTACATGCTTCAGCTGTAAACTGTTCCCTTGAATGAAGGATTGTTCTAAAGGGGCAAAGAGCAGAGTAAAGATAGTGGAAAAAGCACCTTTTCAGTGGTAGAGATGGTAATTTGTGTTGTTTAACACTGCAAGTGGACATAGCTACATAATATAATAATAATTATATAATTAACATGTTGTTATTATCATTATTTATATATATAAATAATATCTTCCTTTGCTATCCCAGTAAACTGTCTTTATCTCAACCCATGTGTTTTCCTTTCTTCCTGATTCTCCCATCCCCCTAGGGAGGATGAGCAAGCAGCTGCATGGTACTTGATTGCTTACTGGGCTTAAACCACGACAATGCCTTAACTTTTTTTTGCTTTTCTTATTTGTACATAAGAGCCTCAAAGTACCTTCTTGTTTACATAAATCTCGTAATACTTTATTGGTAGGATATTCTTCTGTACCAAAAATACTTTAAAAAAAGTTTACAATATAAGCTAAAGTGAAAAAGAAGTCCAGTATAAACAATAATCAGAGTGAGGGAAAACTATGTTCTTACCACTGGTTAAAGATACCACGGCTCTTTTTATGCATCCTCTTCTGATGTCCAAAGTACTGTTATCATAAAGACCATATTTGTTGCAACAGCAGTTTTATTTGAACAGGGCAACTGATTCTGTCCTTAAATTAAAAATAAATTGTATTTGACCTCTAAAGCTTGTTTCCTATTATTTATTGCTTTGGATGCTAGTACGGTGTTTAGTTAGCTTGGTGATGCAAGTGGAAGGCCTTCAAGGCTTCTGGTTTCCTGCTAACTGAAATTATGGATTTTAATGCACACTACCCATGGGAACTGAAGTTCCAGAGAAATCTATACTTAGAAAATATTACCAGGATAAATTTACTTTTTAATTTACAGAGCGTCAAATGATACCAAGGATTTGTATACACAGGCCTTAATTAGAAGTAGAGTGGGGTTTTACTTTGAATGTTGTTCTACCTTTTTCTAATACTAGCATGGCTGGTATTTGATGCCTGGCTTAAGGTCTCTGAGAGATATACAGCTGTTTTGTAATTTTGAAGGCCTCTATTGTCCTCACAAATGAGCAGCAGTACAGAAGGGCACTAGGAGCCTAGCAAACAACTCCATCTCATGTGGATGAAGCGGAGATGTCATTCCTACAAAATTAGCTTTTTAGCTTTTTCAAGGAGACCTCAGTAGCTCAGCATTTTCTGCAGGTAATCTCTGTACTTCTCATTTTGGAAAGAAACACAGTGAGACACGCACAGGGTCACTAAGTGGAACAGTGTGTCAAAACGCTTGCAGCTGTTGAATCCACAATGGGAAACAGAAGGAAAACTAAGTGTCCTGATTCAGAAAATGGGCAAACCACAAGAGCATTTAATTCTAGATGGGAGAAGTCCATCAGCTGTTTGAAACATAATAAAGTAAGAATCTCTGGGCTTTGTTTTTCTCTTGCATTTGGTACCAGGACTTTTGAATCTATATGCACCATTGTTTTACACAATTTCTTGTCACTTTAGCCTGTATGTGCAGTAGGATCTTGGGGTATTGGTAAGAGAGTATCTTTTTGTAAGTAAATGAGCTATGGATAACTTTTTTTTCCTTTTCTAGCTTTTTTGGACTTTCCTTTCAGATCAGCATGGGTTTAGCACAAAATGTTTGTGGTTTATTTTCTCTGCTCTGGTGCATCTGCATCTTAAAGCTTTACAATGATTTATTTTATTTTTACTATTTTTGTATACGAGTAGGTATAGTTCATTATCTTGCCATGCTTATTGAAGGAAAGTGTTTACTCCTTATCAACAGTTAGATAGTTTCAGCCATGCTTTTAACACTTTATGAAAAGTAGAACTTAAGAGGTATTGTAAGTGATGTAAAAGTTAGAGGTTGGTAGACAGAAGCATGCTTTGTTCCTTCTGGCTAGTAACTGCAGGATCTGTTCTCCCACCCCCTTGCATTATGTATGGAGCAGGAGGAATGAATGTAAGATGACACTGTGAATATTAAAAGACTAAACTTATGGTAGTTTAGCAGCTGGTTGGCTGACTGTTTATAAACAGGGTACACTTTGCTCATCTAATGAAGTGTAAAGTATTTTTGTGACTCCTTATAAAACCAAACAGTAAAAAATGGGGATGGAGTTATTCACAGATGCTTTTGTTATAATATATTGCATTTTTCATGGGTTACTGAGCTTCTCTGCAACTTCATAGGGGTGTGTGAGGGTATATCAGAAAAAAAGCAATTAAAAAATGCTATTCCTACTCTTTTTGTGTCTCAAAACATAAATAGTTTATGCACTCAGTATTTTGGCATCTTAAAAATATATAATTTAGGTAAATCGTCTAAGCAGTGATTCACACTTTCCATGATGTTTGAGATCTAAATAATCTTAAAAATTATCCTTGTGTTTAAAAGAAACTGAAGAGGCAAAATACAACAATATTCGTGTTTTCCTATACATGGAACTTAAAGTTGTTGGATTGCTGAATTCCCCACTGGATGCTGAAACCTCAGTATACAAATGGGCTTTTAAGTCTCCCCCTTTCTTTCTTTTAGAAGTTGGTGGCACACTCCTTTCCCTTTCTGGGGAACAGCTAAGCCATGGTATAAAAGGTGGCTTTCTTGATGTTCAGGTAGTTGTTTTTCTTGTTTTATTTCCCCCTCCACATCTTGCTTATTGGCACAGTTTGATAGTGTATAGGGAACTACCTACACTGGAAAGTTTGCTTGTAATTTATATATACCATTTTTATAGGGTTTTTTTTTTTTTTTTTCAGTACTTTATTTTTCAGTGTTGTTGTTTTTTATTTGAGTTTTTCCTATAGCAGCAGTAAAAACTCTTGACTTGGAAGAATCTGTAGGACACCATAGGAGTTTGATGATAACTTCTGCCTACAACTGGCATATTTGATTTTCAGCACTTTTAAATGTTGTCTTAAGGCAGGTATTAACAACAAGACGTTGATTCTTGAAATTTGCCTAGAAAGGTACTTTTAACCAGACCAAGTCCTATTTTGACATTTTTCACTTAATAGATGCATTGATGGTTGGATGTTGTTATAGTCCAGTACTTCCTAGAAAAATTGAAACCCTTTGCTCTTTTTGCGTTGTCATTTCTCTTAATGAATTACAGAATTGCTGCAGTGGAATACTGAAAAAATGAACTGTGAATCTGAAAAGCTATGGAGAGGAGGAAGGTAGCAGGAGAAAAATAGCACTGCAGATATGACAATGTTAGTGATCAGTGCTACTTTAATAAACATTTTGAAGATGTATTGTCCCTACTCTGACCTTCATGTTTTGCAGTTAAAAGTAATTGAATCTAAAGTGTGTTTCAAACCATGTCCTAAAACTTCTATGCTTGTTGAGTACTCAGAGATAAAAATCTTCTTGCATTTATTTTACGATGTGAAAGAGATCTGTTACAGTCCTCTGCCTCTTAGTAACAAATATTTGTGGCTTAAATTATAATTGTCAGTTCAGACTGCAGTTATTCTGGTATGAACAGTAGTACATGGCCATCAGAGCTCAAATGCAGTATCTTGAGGCCAGATCTGTGGAACAGGGGTTGTTTGGACAGAAAGTACAGAGGGATACTGTTAGGTAGAACCGGAACAGAATTCATGTAGAATGAGTTTTCCAGTTGAGGAGACATATTTCATGAGGGATAAAGATAACAAAGGTTGAGAAAGACAAACTGTGTTTGAGAGAACTCATTTTCAGTTAAGGTAGGAGAAAATAAGCACTTCTCAAACTTTGAGCATGCCATGACATCTGTATGTTGCTGTAAGATGGGTGTAGACTGTTTCTCTGGGAAATACACTTGTGGTATTAGCTGAAATCTTATTCCTGTTGCAGGAACCTGAAACTTTTTGGGATGGTGAGCTGAATGCAGAGAGCCAGCAAGACAGGAGATGTTGAGGCTCTTTTGTATATCTGAGGAAATAGTGAAGGGAATAGACCTGAAGTGCACTACAGGACAAATGAGAATCTTTTAGACAAAGTCTAAACACAAAGAGGGGACTTCACTAAATATATTGTTATAAGAAGCAGATTTTGGTTAGTGTTAAATGAGGAGTATAAAGAGCAACAAAGTCAGAAGGATGTCTCAGTGATGTCTGTGAAACAAAAGCTGTTCTTTGCCCTTAGAAAAGGGCAAGTCAGCATTTTTAGCTGAATAGCAAGAAGTTGAATACAAGTTGTATGATGAGAAGTGTGTAATGAAAATAAAGCATTGTTACTTAAGTGGAGAACCCTAATGCACTAGGTGTTACCGCAAAATTGAGTACTTGCAGGTAGGTCATTAAATTGTAGAAGTGAGCACTAAACCTGCATGCTCAGCATAGTATAAGGATGTTCATATCACATAGCTGAGTCTATAGAAATTGAAGTCTGGTCATTCAAAATACCATTAATCATATTAGTGAGTCATCTCATTATGTAAATAATAGGTGTGGTGTGCTTAGGTTCTTGAGGAACTAGCTGCTCATTAGGAGAGAAAGTAATTTCAGTTAGCTTAGATCACTTTCACAGGCATCTGATTGAGGGATACTTTTTTGAGAAGCCTCTGGCCATAAACTGAGTGGTTTACAATAGTGCTTCACTGGTGTGGTCCCCATGTCGGGGACTGAGGGATGGGAGGAAGTTATCTTCTGGCTGGGAAGGGAACTCCCCACTGTTTTCTCTCTATTGCGTTTGTGGATGCTGAAGCTGCAACAAATGTCTCCTTTACTGAATTTGCTCTACATGCTTTAGTTAGCATCCTGTTGTAAGGCACCCCACCTATTTAAAATACTGCCACAGTTCTAAATACTGCCATACAAATAATAGAAGGGCGGAAAAAAAAAGAATTGGATTTTTTTTAAGCAATTAAACAAAACACAGCAGCGATTGAACAGAACAGGATCCAGGTTTCTTGTCTCCTCTGATCACCTGCCCCTTTGACAGTGCTGCCTCTTGACAAACTGATGCTTCTTGGGAAAATAATTTGGGTATCACTGCACCTGCTCTTGAATTGCTTATGTCATCTCTGTCTCTGCCATCCTAGTGTCTTATTGCTGAGACAGCTACAGGAGAGCAGGGTAGCAGGAAACCTAAATTTTAGTGAGCAAGATGAAAATAAAAATCTGCATGCAAAATATTAGGATTCCTTTCTCCAAACCAGTAAATCCCTTCCAATAGAAGCTATGTGTAGCTCTTCTCACCCATTAAGCACAATGCTACTGAAGTGTGGGAGGGCAGCCACTAACTTAGCATTGTAAAACTTGACAAAGTTTTTTTTTTTTAACCACTCTATTGGAAAGAGGACCAAATTGTTCTTTGGATTTTTAAAGCTCAGCTCACCTACCCAGTACAATCTGGTGGAATCAATGGACGAGGCAATTCAGGAAAGGCAGGACAGACCGAAAAAAAAAGAGGCAGTTTTCTCTAAAGACAAAGTGGGAGTGGAAACCCAGGAAGAGTGTATGAAATTGAACAGTATATTTGTTATCTATATTGTAAGAGTTTCCCTGTGTGGTACAGAAGCGTGCAATACTTGTTCCTGTTACATGCTACCAGACCAGATGTGGTATAGTATCTTAGTTCTCATTTCTTAGCTGTAGTCTCATGAAAGCTTCTTTTTTTTCATTTTCCTGCATGATGTCAGCCAATGTTAGTACATTATTCCATCATTACTTTCTTGCCCTGGAACCTTAATGTTGCTTTTGCCATGCTGTATCATAATCTTCATTTATGCTCTTGGTTGAGACATCCGGATATGTGGAGATGTATGTTTCACAGTGTGGCCACAGAGTGTGGCAGCTGAGGTTATCAAATGACCAGGCAAAGCAAGAGTTTTTTCTTCCCCCCACTGCCTCTTCTGGTGAGATTACAAGAATGTATTTATTACCAGCTTCAAAACTAGAACTACATTATACATATGGAGCTGTCCTTATTGAATCTTAGAACTGGAATGTTTCGGTACGTTTTTCCTGTGTTAAAACTGACTGTGATAAGTTAAAAACAAGGCTTTTATCTAATTCTATCTCATATGAAGAAATGGTGTATTATTGACTTTCTTTTTCTTTTTTTCTCTCCCCTCTACCTGAAGTCTGAAGCAATGGGAAAAATAAATTGGGTAGCAATGTGGCATGAGTACTGCTACAAAGCATTATTAAAGAACTACCAAGCCAAGTCCTGTAAACTTAAAGCAGTGCCACATTTGTTCTAGATGTTTTTCTCTCTGATTAAATGCTTAATCTTCTAAATCAAACTGAACCTCTTCTTCCTTGAATTAATGGCAAAAAAAAAAAATATGTTGTAGTGTCAGACAATTTATTTGCAAGATTTTAAACCAAATAGATTTTCACTGATGGAATGCCAGTCTGGTACACTTACCATAAAAAGCAATGCCAGAGGTACAGGTCTTCATCAATATGAATTTAAGTACACTGTCAGTGATTATGTATGTAAAAGTGCTGGATCAATAAAGCATTTTGAGGCTCACATGTTTCACATTAAAACCAAATCCAACTTATTTTTTTTTTAAAATCTAATTAGTGATAACTTTATATAATTGTATGTAAAATAGTTCTTACATGAGGAAAGTCACTTATATAACTTGTATATATTTGTGTTACTTCAGGCTGCAAAACTTATTTAAATACATATGAAGGATGCAAAGTAACAACCAGTTTGTTTGGAACTAGATACTTGGCAACTATTCTGTGCACTAAATTGCATCCACAAATAGTGACTTCATTGTTTTGGAGATGCCTTGGGCTAGCTTCAAGCTAGGTGATTTGCATGAAAGAAGCAGTCTTGCTGCAGTGTAAAATAGTTCAGGACTCATGACTTAACCTACTTCTTTAATTATGTGGTAGGCTTGATTCAACTTTAGTGTAATCTTTCAGTCTTTTGAAATTGCTGCTCCATCTCTGTGTATACCAAGCAGAAGGATTTTTGAGCTGCCAGAATGTTTTCCCCTGTTGAAGACAACCAGCATGTTATAAGCTACTGAGCCTGTATTGCATCCTCTTCATCTTTTCCTAAAAAACTTCACAGGACATTATTTGGTCTCCTTCTCTAAACTGACATGGCTTCTGTTCTTCCAGCCATTTCTACAGTGTGGAAGAGGAGGAGTTCCTCACTGTGTGTGTCAGGCAGCTAGTCCTAGCTTTCTGCAAACATTGCGTGTTTCCACTCAACATGTTTGAATGTCAGTATCCAAAGTAAATATAACCTCTTTCTGTGTTTTTCATGCTATTTGCATCTGAGAGGTTGGCCCTGAAACGATGCAAATACCTCTCTAACATTAGGCACTAAACATAGCCTAAGACAATGGATGCGATACTGGGAACAAGACACCAGCTTTTGATGCTGAATTTGCGTGTCAGCGCTGCCTTCCTACTTTACACTTAGAGAGCTTATGCTGTCAAGTCCAGGACACTCTCTTCCTACCTCTGTTCACTATGGTTCTGCTTTCTCTGTGAGACCAGCTGCAGTCACATTTTGGACCTCTCCAGACACAAGTGGGAGAAGGCAACTATTAAAGTGAGTTCTCAGTTTACTTTTGTCCTCATATTTGCTGCTCCTAAAGGCATGGTCCTTGGTCAAGCAACTAAAAAAGTCTCATGATGACATCACCAGCACTAGCTTAGTCCCCAGCATTGCCTGGCTTCATGCCAGCTTCCTCAAAGGAAAACATGACTGCAGTTAGGGTTCTTAGACCAGAATTGGTGCCGGAAACATGCCTGCAGTCTTTTATGTTTGTTTTGGACAACAATGGCTTCTTGGCCCTTTCCATTAAGAATAAATGGAATTGAATATTGATAGAAACAAACTCTACTACATTTTAAACTCATTGATGGACGCTTCAAAACCCCAAAATGACATAGAATGCACTTCTAAAAGATCTTGAGCTTTTAAGTGTCCAATGCTTAGTCCTTCTGAAAAAGTTGAATGCAAATTTATCTATGCCTAAAATGTTAGGGTAAAAATGAAAGTTAATGGGAAAATAATTAGAAAAAAAAAAGAGAGAGAGAGAAAAACCCCAAACTCTGAAAAATCACTTACTCTTCCGTATTACAGACATTTTTGTACTGTTTTTTTGAAGGGAGATGATTGCACTACAGTAACGTCTTCCAGGAGTATTCTGTGTCCATTTTTTTCACATGAAGTATCAAGAAGATATCTTGCAGTTATTTTCAAGGCACCGAAACATTACATAGCAGGAGCAAAAAAAGGGTCCGGTGCCACTGCTGGTCTTTGAAGATCATTTTTGTTTTCTTAATTATGTGAAAGGTGAAGACTACTTTCAGTCTGGTGTTGATGGTACGGTTTTCACTTATGTTTGTTCCCTGTGATAATGTAAATACCAGTATCCAAACTGGGAATCTGTATTGAAAACTCTGTACCACTGCTTCCTGTCACTTTCTCAAAGTGCTGTGTTTGCTTTCAGGGCAAAACTTCACAGGCAAAGGCTTACTTTCCCCAGAAACAGAAAAGATTTGTGGGTCTAAGCTGACATTTCAAATTTTTGCAATTCAGCAGAACACATGAATTAGGATGTTAGGAGTGCCCACAGCATTTAGTGTGTGCTGCTGCTTGCATGTTTTTAAAAGCTATAACTCAAACTTCCAGTTGAGTGAATCTACCAAATATTGATACTCTCAAAGCTGATCCTTGCTGTCTTCAGTGATAGAAAGGGATCCTACAGAGATGGGATTTATTCTCATTCACTTGAATTACAATGGGTATCAATGCTCCAAAATTCTTGGAAAGTCATTCAATAGTTCCTTTTTTTTTAAAGCCAATCTGCTCAGTAAGAGTGGTGTATTTCAGCTATTTCAGCTACAATAGCTTCACGGTTTAAGTTAATTTGCCTTTATTTCTATGTAGACAAGCTAGGGCAGAGTGGAAAGGAAACAACGTGGTCTGTCTTGCTTCAGTTCACTAATATGATTCAAGCTGTAACAAAGACAAGGACTTTTGCAGATTTTTAAATGAGGGAGCAGGTTGTATTAAACTCTTGAGAGAGTTGGAGAACTGCTATCTTGGAGTATGTGTGGTCTTGTCTGTGCTAGGATTTTGTTTGTGTTTTCCAATTCAGCTGAAGGAGTGATACTAGGTAAAAAGAGCCATTTAAGTCACTTCCCATCCCTGTGCTCCTTCACCTCTTTTGTTACACAGAACTTGTAACATGTAACTTAAACCTGTTTCAAGTCATTGGTAACCCTTCCTAGATGTGACAGATAGGCAAGTAGGATGTCTGCAGGAATGAGTGGCTGCACTTACCTGGTGCCCCTCAGTGGATGTGGACTGGGGCATGCCTGGTGGGATTTCATCAAGTTGTTTTACTTGACGAAACACGTTTGTAAAATGAGTATCTTGTGTTACGATGTAGTAAAGGCATAGAATGAATGTGAGTTTGTATGCAGAGGTGTAAGTCTTCACATAAGCTTATACTAATAAGCTTATAAAAAGTATGCTAATTTACTTAGGCATAGATGTTTTTTTTCTTCAAATTATATGTAGTAAATATGATTCTTTTCATTTCATTGAATATTAGATAATGCTCTCATTGCTGAACTATTTCTAATAAAGATGTTGTGATGTCTTTAAAGCTCTTTCAGCAGCTATGAGGCTGAACACTGAACCTCAATTTTAGTTCTTATTGTGCATCTCAGTTATCCAAAGAGGTTCATGTTCCAAATGAAGTTGTACTATGCAAACTGTAGACTATGCTGGATTTTTTAAAAATTATTTTTCTTGTTAATGCATGTTCTGTTATAAGAGTCTTGATTTATTTTTTTTTTTTTAAAGCAGCTTCCGGAAGGAAGGTAGTTTTCTTGTCTCAAATCTGTGTGTTCCTCATGGCACTTTTTAACAAAGAGAAACATTAAGCTTAAATGAACATCTCCAGGTAGCCTAGCAACAGGATATGATTAATAATACCTTTCACCTAACTATATGCAGATAAATGTATGAAAGCGAAAGCAAATTCAGAATTGGTTGGCCAGAGCCTGGCAGTGCAGTGAGAAAGAAATGGTAATATGATAATATCTTGTGATCTTTGTTAAAAAAAGGAGAGAAAATAAAAGATATGTTTAATGGATTGGATCTGCCTTACGGAGTAAAATACAGAGCATAATGGATTTTTTAATAACAATTAAATGGTGTAATAAGAGAAAGTATAAGTGCCCTTGCTTCTCATTATTGGTTATCATCACTAATTTACCAGCCATGCTTTTTCATATGTGAGAGATCAGAAACAATCAGTAGTAATTACTGGGCCATCACAGCTAAAATAAAATGTAGTATAAATGAAATGTAATATAATTTAATATACAGTTAATGGCTTTATAGTACCATACCAGTGTTTTAGGCCTGAAATGGACTTTTGCACTGAGTACTGTACTTAAAAAAAATATACAAAACATTGGATATGTTATTAAGTTTATCATTTCTAGCAAAGAAAAGAAGAAGTTGCTATGGACATTGTCCTGAATGACACTGTATTATTTAGCTTTTCCTTAAAACTTTGTGTGTGTATATAGATATATTTATATAAATAAAAGGAATCTAAATTTTATCTATATATTTTTGAATTTTATATATATATAAAAGATTGGAGATATTTACTTATCAAGCAATCTTTTGATTGATAAGTTACAATATGAGTTGGCCACATAAGCTTAATTCTTTCTCATTTTGTATTCATTCTGTATAAAGAAGAGGCACTGTGGGACTAGGGTGAATATGGGATTCATTGTATGCTCATTTTGTAATCATGGAAAATTGCTGTTTGTGTAGGAATAAAATGAAGTAATGTATTTGTGTGCTGCATGTAGAAGATCTAGTTATCTTGAGACAATCCCGTGGACTGGCATAAAATCATAAACATTTGCCTTTAGAGAAGAAATAGCCTATGACAAAGCAGAAACACAGATTTCTGTCCTATGCTTCAAAACCTGCAGAACCAGCTTTTTTTTTTTCTATTTTCAAATTACTTAATTATACTGATCGTGCACCTAACTTCCGTGTGAAATCAGTAGAGTTGTTTTTTCCAGTTTATTGGATGGTATATATTTGTGTTTGCTGCTCAGTGACAAAGTGAACCTTTCAGTGTATTGCAGAAGTTGCAGGGGAAATGCTGTGCAAGGTGAACTGTCGATAGTGCTCCTTGTAACTGTCGTGATGCATTTTTTTTTTTGTGGGCAAACATCCACTAGCAATCATTTCAGTCTCCACTTATTTTTCCTTTACACAGTTTAATTCTTTAGTGCCTGGTGGGATTACAGGTTCTGTTGCTGAAATGGAGAGGGAAGATTTCCTGCATTTAATAGGAAATTTCCTTTTTGGTTCATATTTGGTAGCCTACTGTTGAAGTATGATTGCTCTTCTGAATTAGCAAGTAGGTCTATTTAAGTCTTGATTCTTTTCAAAAGAAAGTTGTTGCTTTTTTCTGTAACAGCTGCCACCTCCACTTATTGTGCAAAGATGTTGGCATACGTGTGCTATGGTGTTTTAGGGGTGTAGCGGGGGATCTCTGCCTCCTACCTCAGAGGGTTGCCCCTTGTTAGCTGAAATGCCCTCCTGCAACATGTTGGGCCCCAGTATTTGGCTTCTGTTAGAGCAGATAATTTTCTCTGCTGGGAAACGCCTTCTGTAACATTGCCCCCCCTCAGATGTAGCTGTGGCCTTATCTTGTAGTCCTTCCTTGGTTAACAGACATTCCCTCTTTCACCTTTTAGTAGTCACCTGAATCCATTTGGCACTTGGCTGAGACTGACAGCAGTAGTCTCCCCTGTACTACATGCTACATCTCCTCTTACCCCCCTGTGAACATGTCACTCAGTGGCTCTGCAGCTCCTCAACTATCACCGCTGGATTGGGCACCAGGCGCCATGACAGGACCATCACAGAAGAGTAGGTCTGTTTGTCTTTGGTTTGTCACCATCAGGCTTGCAGCTGGTAACTGTCAATTTACATAAGAGCACTAAATGATGGGGCAAAACACTACTAAGTGCTGCCTAGTATTACTCTTTGTGCCTTCTTGAATATGCAACTGGAAACCATTGGTCCTTTTATCAGTAACCTGCAGCTACCTATTACATGGCAGGCATTCATTTTGTTGCCCGGTATTCAGTGTAGCATATGTGAGAATGTGGGCTGACTGCACGGTAGTGACACAGACATACAGGCATGTACTTGGTTTTGCTTTCTTCATTTAAACAAACATCAAACCCATCATTTTTGAGGGGTGTCTCTAGCATTGTCTCTAACATATCTCATATTATTAGAGAGAGAAGAATTCCTGATTAGGAACATATACCATCCTTACTCTTGAGGTCTGAGACTTGTCTTTCTAACATTACTGTAAGTTGTGCTGCTAAATTAGCTAAGATAAGATTGTGCCCTCATTTCTCTAGCATTATTGAATAAAATCTCTTTAGATCTCTGCTTGTAACCTATCCTAACTAATTGGTTATGCAAACAACTTTTGGTGCTTTTATGTCTTTAAAACAGCATTTAGCAAAGACTGTTAGTAGAACTAGTTTGACTTGTGTCTCAGGTACTTATTTGCTGAGAATTACAGTTTCTGGTCAGTGCAAGACATTTGTGCAGCTGTTTCCCAGCTTTACTGACCTTCCAGTTTGAGTCAGCTGTATTTGCTTGGGTCATCTGCACTTAAATATATTTGTAGGTTTTTGGTTGAAAACCACCAAACAAGAAAAGAATGAAACTGAAATCCTCCTTTCTTTATGGACTGTGGTTTCAGAGCAGCATTTATTTTGCTGGTAAATCACATTTTCAGCTCAAAGAAGAGACTTTCATAGGACATTGTGTAAACTTAAATGAGATCAGAAGTGATTGTTTTCAGACAAACTTCATTTTCCAACTGGTCAATTTTAAGATGGAGTACAAGTAACAAAACAGCTGTGCACTGCAATTTTGCAAATGCGTAAGATTTTGTTGTATAATGTGGCTCTGAAATGTAGTATGCCTATGCAAGCAAAACAGTTCTGAAATTAAAAATAACTAATGCTTTTAAATAAATATATGTCTTCACATTGACTAAAGCCGGATACGAAAATATTTCTGTGCAGTTCTTCTCCACAACCCATTGTATTTGAATAGGTGGCTGCAATAAACGTCGATGAAATAGACTGCGATCAAGTTCTATTTCCCCTGAGTAATTACTAATGAAAGAGTAATGACATGCTTATTAGACAGTACCTAGTCTAAATTTTCAGAAGTCATGTGTGACCTGGAATGTCTCTGTTCCTGTTGTAACTCAACTGAGACACTTCATAGGAATCTCTTTTTGAAAGTGCTGTAAATCTTACCTGATTTTTGAGGCAAAGTGGTAAGTGTGTGAAGCTGCATCCTTTCTGCCTTTTTCCATTAATCATAGTTCTCGGTCTTTTTTTTATAGAACTGAAAAGGATGAGGAGGCTTGTTTGGCTGAGAAATGTAGAGGGAATTAAGAGTGGGATTTTTTGCCTTCTCAGAGTGTATGCATGTGTGTGTTTTACCCCTCCCTGCCCTCTACCTTAGCTGCCAAAACACATTAGCATCTATCTCTGAGTACCACTGAAGTGCTCTGTACTTCCATCAGTGAAACAGGCGTCCCTGTGTTTCAATTGGCAACTGCTATGTTGCAAAATACACTGTGAGAAGATATTGGACCAGCCAGGAGATCCGCTTCCTAAATTGCTTGTTATTGGTGAGCATGGCCCTACACTCTATGTGTCTTAAGTACCAGGAGACAGAATTAGGGCTCCTCATCTCTTTAATATCTGTTCAAGGGTCCACTGGGTCTATCTGATGGTGTAATACTTATGCAATCATTAATCTTAATATTTTCATTCTTGTGGAGGTCGATGACATTCACAGAAGTCTGAGCAAATCCATTTTGTTTGCTGAATCCTATTCAACATATCCACAGTGTTCCTGGATGGCAATGAAGAGTTCTCAGTTTCACAGATGTCTGAAAAGTTACACGTTTCGTTATTTTTTCCTTGGAGCAAGCAGAAGTGGTTTATTTAATAAAAGGGGGAAAAAAAAAAAGAGAGAGAGAAAGTAAATACAGTGGTTCAAGTTGCTTCTGCATCCCGTTCAGGCTGAACACTGCTGTTCTTTTGTTGCTGCTTGTTCATCAGCATTTTCTTTAGTATTCCTTGATTTCAACTATTCCCTGCACAGCATTCATTTTCATTTGGGTGTATTTTCTTCTAGATCAGACTTTGTCATGATTATTTTTAATACAATGAATTTTTTTAATGTCTTAATATTAAGAGTCACATCTCTTTTTTACTTCATCTCTTCAGTCTCCTTTCTCCTCTTCACTCTCCAAATGTGTTTACACATTTCTTTTGCTGAACACTTCCAATTGTTTGCTCTTGTTTTGAAAATCCACTCTTGGTCAGAGATTCTGTAAGTGGCCTACAACAATTTGTTACTCTTTCAGCTTATAATAATTGATTTATTTTATTTATTTTTTCCTTGGCTATTTGAGAAGCGGCATCATATTACTATAGTGTGGTAGTGATGGGTTGGTGTTATTGGCTGGGGTTGGGGATTTTAGCGGGGTTTTTTTTTGAAGGTGGCTTGGGTTTTTTTTTGCTGGGAAGACTTATTTTAGCTCAAGAAAAATATATATAAGGAAAAATGTTACTGGTGTACTCAGTAATTCTCAACATCTAATGGGACTTGCAAAATGATATATAAAAAAGCAGCTCTTAGCTATCAGCCCCTTTGATTGAGTAAGGTTCTGTAGACAAAATTGACATGTCTGTTTTAAACAGGGGCCTCCAATTCCTTTACTTTTGATCTTTTTTTTGGTAACTGAGGAACCTTTAGTTGGTCTGCAGTGTACCAGGATAGCATCTCAAACCATTTCTGCCATTGCAGGTGCAGAGGGGGATTGTGTGCATGTCAACTTAGTAGCAAAGGGGGAGTATAACAGGGAGGTCGCACAACAGGTCTTCCCAGGGAATGGCAAAAATAAAGCTCAAGAACCCAACCGCAAATAATGAAGAGAATGAGGAATATAAATAAATGCTGATCAAGAGGCGTAACAGAAAAAGGCACAAACAGAACTGGCTTGTGCAGAGTCAGGTGTGGACCTCAGAACTCCTCAGCAGCAACAGCATCCATGCTTTATATTCTGGCTTCCTCCATCTGCAGGAGGCAGGCCCTCAGAACTAATAAATGAGGCTAGGGATTTACTGTAGTTGCTTTTTTCCTTCCGTGAAGCTTGTGCTGAGCTTGTGACACTTGAGTAGACCCTGAAGTCAAGAGGGACTTTTCATGTGGTTAAAGCCAAGGGAGTGCTGAAGTGCTTTGGCTTGTTGATTTGTGCTTCTTCCTACAAAATTGAGTTTTAGCACATGCAGTTTGTTAAGGTCAAAGGAGGCAGATTTAGGAACAAAATTTGCTATTCTTTGGCTTCTAATTCTGGGTTCTTTCTACTAACATTATCCTCATTGTGCAGATGCTTCTTTTCCCATGGTAGGGTCCATTTTTGAGAGTGTTTTGTGACTATAACTGCAAGAGCTAGTGAAATTAGAACAATAAAAAGCAGGCAAATGATAAATGCTTTGCGAGGTAGAGTAAAGAAGATTATTTTCCTCTGCTTTAGTAATGGAACCATAAGCAATAAGACAAATAGGCTTAGAAAGGATAAATTCTAGCCAGATTGCTTTTTTACCTTTCTGATAAGATTACAAAATAAGCAGATGAAAGGCAACTGATATAATATGTGCATTTTAGTAAACCTTTTGATACTATCTCACCAAAGTGTACATGAATAACTAATACATGTTCACACAGACTGTAGATGAGTTGAAGGACTGTAAATAATGAGCAGTGATGAATTGAGGCAGGGTGAATTGTACTAATGAGGCTCTGCAGTAGTCAGAGTTAAGCCTGAGTTTTTATTCTTTAGTATCTTCAATACAACATCTTTTCAACATGCTGTTGATTTCCCCCCCCTCCCTTGTCAAAGATGCCAGTGAGGCAGATGAGTAAAATATTGGCACCTACTGGGATTAGCCCTGGGCAGAAGACAAAATGAAGTATTTATTAGAAGCGCTTAGGCTTTAGAAGTCAGGAAGCTAAAGAACAAAGTTTTTTTTTTTTTCTTTTTTCCTTTCTTTTTGTTTTCTTTCAAGAGGAGGGACTGAACTTGCTACTAATGCTGATAGCCATAGAAGGGTGTAGTTAGTAGTGGATTAAATGACTGGGTGACAAAGGAGTAGCACCAGTGTTCAGCTGGGTTCCAGGAATTTTTAAATTAAAGGGAGTTTAGTTTTCTGTCAGGCATGCGTCGCAAGTTATTGAACAGCTTCCTGAAGAAAGTTACTTAAAGCTTTGCTTCTTGAGACAACCTATTCTGCACTGGAAAAAAAAAAAAAGCAAAAAAATTGCTGAGTGAAGGAAGATGGTGTGAATAACTTTCATCTTTACAGTTTTTGTCTATAGGTCTAACCCCTAAGACAGCTGGCCAGCAGTGCCAAGTACTACTTGCACCTCCAAACGGTCCTGTCCTCTGTGTCGACTCTGATGCCACTGGGTGTGACATCCTATAGCAGAGCCAGATATTTGGTCATCTTCTCCTGGTGTTTGTGCCTTCTTTCTTGAAGATATGCAATGAAATTGAAAATGTCAGCACGTAGTTAGCATTTCTGTCCGCAGCACAGAAAAACTATTCAGCTGTGTTACGAAGAATGACCAGGAAATAGCTTAGACTGAATAACCAGTTTTGGAGTGCTGTTGCTCAAAGGTGTTAACAACAATACTATAGCAGAATGTCTACAAAATGATCTCGTACTAAATACTGTCAAAGCAGACAGGAATGAATTAGGTCTACTCTGAATTCTTTTGTCAGGTTATTTTCAGTGAAAAGTGCTTTTCTTGTTAAAATCAGCATTGCTGGAAAAATGGGGGTTTTTGACAGATTGCCACAGAGTGTTGAAATAGTTATTTCCATTTTTATGGAACTTGTTTGTATCTTCAAAATATTATTAGGCAATAGCTAATAATTACCTTATAAATCACATAATGCATAACATAAGGGAAACACATAATGATGTGTTAACAAGTGGTCTAGATAAAAAGCTATGTGAGTCTGTCAATGATACAATAACCAACACAGTACAGTCTTTTTTCACCTAAATCTGTCCCTGCTGGGTTGTAATGAAAGGTTATCACTTGCACCTAAATAAATGTGTACAACTGCAATTGATGTGTCATGAAATAATGGAAAATTGAAGTTAGCAATAAAAGTTTTCCTTAAATTGTTGTGTGGGATACTGTGGAAATATTTTTTTTTTTATTTCTTCTCAGTTTCCATGTCCAGAAACCACCTTGTTTAAAGTTTTCTCTGTGGATGAAATGGTGTATTTCAACTAGTTCTGAAATGAGTGTCTTCCTTAAGTCGACATACAGAACATCTTGTCTATGCATTGGGAATTAAAGAAAGCTATCAAAGGACATAACAATAGCAATATTTTATCCTGAATTGAAGAAGAAAAAAGGATGAACCAGTTGCTGCAGAAATCTGAGCTTGTAAATGCAGGCTTTCAATTCCTTAAGCATCTCAAGGAAATTCTGGGTTTATTATTACAAAATTCATCAAACTAATCTTGCTATCCATTTCTTGTGGCAGTTGTGATATGCGTATCAGCCTGAATACCAAATAGGAATCCTGTATGCAGGCAGTAAACAATTAATAGCTCTTCTGTACTAAAAGTTCGGGAAACTTGATTGCTGATTTTTCTCTGCTGATGAAATATTGCAGGTTCTTTCTGCCACTTCTTTTAATTAAGCCTATATGAGATGTAATTAAGTCCTATTATATGTTTCACACTGCTGCTGCTTGTCTTCTTAAATCTAAGTGTAAGCTAAAAGAAAAACAAAGCTATTTTCCTCTACATCTTTTAGGTTGAGTTGGAGTAAACTTCATAATTGTATGTGTTAAGTTAATCAGATGTGAAAATATAGCTTTAGTTTTGTGTATAAGTTGAATTTAGAAAAAGGAAGAAAATACCATTAGAATAGTAGAAAATGTGAATTGCATATTGATTATGCATCACTATAATGCCACAAGGAAACTAAGTAATTACTTTGAAAGACTGTCAGTCAGTGACAACTGTTTTGTATTTGAAGTGTATCTGGTAGTACCATAAACTTCTACAATTTCAGTTGTGAAACAAATGATTTGTTTTGTGATAATTTACATTGGCACCATTAGAAGCAGTTGTTCGATGACTTTGTAATGCAGGCAACTTGGTGTCTAATCCAATAAATTATCATGAGCATTTTGCTTTATTTTGCATGGATATTAAGCCAATTATCATCCACTGTCATACCAACAGCAGAGTGTAGCCGATGTGGTCCTGCTCTACATCTAACCCTTGCATCCTTTTGAATTCAGCAGGAAATGGCTACCGTCTCTTAGAAATTTGGTACTCCAATGCGTTGTCTATGATGCTGTTCAGCAAATAAAGTTCATTATTTATAATTTCTGAAGAAACTGAAGTATACATTAATGCATAGGCTAGTTCTTTATTTCTTTAAGGCTAGAGAGGCTTGTGAATGAGATGCTATTTGAAATAGCTGGAGTTGTGGTGTACAATCGCTAGTGGTCAATGAGAACTGCCTGTTTTCTTGGAAGTGCTTTGGAAATAAGACTATAAGACTGAATGAAATATATATTTTTTTATGTTAGTTTATGGGGTTTTTTTTATGGTAGCCCAACGTAGGGCCACAGCCCTGATGAGTGTCGTGGCTTCAGGGTACATCTTTCACCTGATCTGCTTTTGGTCATCTGGAAGGTGCCTTATTCCCTGGACATCCTTGAAGTATATCCTTCCTTGAAGAACATGCTGCAGAGCCCTGGCCAGAAACAGACTCTCCAATTTAGCCCCATAAACTGTGCTCTCCCAGGTAAATCTAGATGTGTTGTGACCTGGATTGTGTGGTGGTAATTGTCTCATTTGCCTGTCCTCCTCCGTCTTCTCTTATATTAAACCAGGTTTGGAAATGACAGGCTTATGTAGTGACCAATGGGCTTTCCTAAAGAAAAAAAAAAAAAAAAAGAGTTTATTCAGAAAAGAGAAAACATGTTATAAATAAGCTATGTGTATGCTTAGTGAAGAACTGGTCACCTGTCTTCTACAGTGGAAGAATTAATTCATACATAATAAATAATGCCTGTTCTTGATGTAGACGACTCTGAGTATAGTATAGAACCTGCCTTTTCTGGCATCAATATCCCCAGCCCCCACTGATCACTTGCTTCTGCGGTAACTCATCTCTTCCAACCACTTAGGCAGTAATACAATCACTAACAAGCCCATGCGGATACGTATAGCACTTCTTATAAAATTAATGCAGTAATCTTCAAATGTTCAGTGATTCCATAGCATCTGTCATATAGTGCCCCTAGCCACACTGTGTTGCAAGTGCTTAAAAATAATATTGGGAAATGTGTTTTATCAGGAAGCCACTAGATGTACATGTTTACCATAATTCATTCCAACCTATGAAATAAGGATATAAGATAAATAATACAGTAAAATGAGAATAATCAGGTAAGATTAGACCCTTGATACATAGAAGCATGAGGCTAAAAAATTAAGGACGATATCAAAAGATTGTTTGAGTGTAATACTAAATACTGTTTTATACATTTATATGTAGTGAGTATCTCTTTTAGCAATGGGAAATGAGTTAAAATTATACAGATTAACTAATACTTTAGATTGCAATTGAGCTTTCACTGCAGTCAGTTTAGTTTTCTATTTTGTGCATTTTCTCTTTAAATACTCATTAGCTGAGGAAATTAGAGAACAGAAAGAAGCAGGTAAGGTGCTGTATTTTCTTGCGTCTCCGTAAGAACTTTATACCTTTTCACGTCAGTGTTTTTTCTCTTGAGTCCCATTGCGGTATCCATTCCCAGTTCAATAACCATACCTCTGTCTGCAGTTCTGCTGTTCTTATCTTGCGGGACTCTAGCACACGTGTTTTCTCACATCTCTGCCTCACAACTTAGCCATTTTCTCAGAAGTCTAAGCCAAGGTAGCACAGCTGTGCCGTACCAGCCTTGGGCGTGGAATCACAGGCAGCTGGACCCTAAGGAGGAGGGTTACAGTACTTATAGTAGAAAAACATCTTTTCAGACCTTGATTCTCCTGTTGCTAAAATACAAGTAAGCACCGAGCCCCAGAGCAAGTCAAGAATCTTTCCGACAGAATATTCTCTTTCAGAAAGAAATGCTGATCCAGTGCAACTGTGAAACAGTGTTTGGGAAATAAAGTTTCAAATGAATTTTCTATTTAAGTTCATTTCTTTGGAGAGCTGTGTTGACATTATTGTTTTGACATCTTCTGAATAAAAGAATCCTTTCTTAGTTATTCTGAATTTGTCAGAGTCTTCAGCCTAAGAAAAGGGCAAAATATTTTGAAATTATTTAGAAATTTCAGCTAGTCAAAAGTGCTTTTTTTGGTTATAAACTTAGAATCTTCTTCCTGATTTGGAGCAGAAAAGTTTTTGAAAAACCCCAAATATTTTCCCAAGATGGGAAAAGTGTTTCTTAGCTCTCAAGGTAACTGATAATTCAGAAAATTCTTGATTTTTTTTTTTTTTTAATAAATGGAGACATTGTATCTGGATTTTTGTCTAGCAGATGAGAAGGAGATTATAGACAAAATTTTCTGTTGCCTTAAAGAGGAAGGAAGAAGATAAGGCATGTATATGCAAACTCCAGCACTAGGAGGATCAGAGAGAGATCTGTCTTCTTATGATGGTAGAAAAGACGAAAAGCCAGCCATGGCTGTGCTCATTTTCATATTATAGCTTCATCCCAGAGCATTTCTGTCCAGTGTCCTGTCTTTTTTATAAGTTTGAGTATTTGTTTTGTTTTTTTTTTTTAATTAAATAACCCTGAAAGCATAATTACATATAGAAGAAGAAGAATAACACAGGGAAAAGGGCGTCACTGTGAGCCTGTTTGTCATACAGAGACTGAAAACTGGGAAGATAGAAATGGGCAGAAAGAATGTTTAGCAGATTTCCATCTGGAGTCACGCCTGGCATTTCCATCTGGGGGTGTGGGATTGCCTGGGCTTGTCTGTGCTGGGCGGACGCAGCAAGGCCCATGGCAAGAGGGGTCCAAATTGGTATTTGCAAAAGGAAGTGGATTGCCTGTCATGGGGCTGTTGATCTGCAGGTAAAATCACTTAGCACAATGTCTAAAGCCACTGTCCTTTCAGGGAAAAAGCAAAAACCTTTTGTGGTTACATGAATATTATGAGACCTATTTTAAATTATGAGCGAAGTCTATATAGACTGCAGGTGACATCTTAGGCAGGGCTGTGGTGCATATCATGCCTGTTCAGAAAACTTTGCATTTACACACACTTGTTTCTTGAAAAGATATCCTGTTACTACCTTTTCCAAATAAACCGAAATGGTAATTTTTCCAGAGATCTTCAAAATTAATGAATTACATTTTTAGTCTCCAAAAGCTGAAAAGGTATACACCTTCAGTGGAACTATACAGCCATTTTACCATTTTTAGAAGAGTTACTAACCCAGCTGCAATCTAGGCAAGTTTGGTCCTTAAAGCCATTCCTATATTTTTGCAGTCTATGTGCATAGAAAGCTACCTATTTCTTCTTATCAGAAGGAAGGAAAACTTTATATTGCTTTATTGTAACAGCTATACTCAGAGATTCCAAGATACAGGTCTCTGGCTGCCTCTAATGGCTGAAACACACAGCAGTTTATAAGTATACTTTAAGGTAACAGAAGTGGATTTCTTTTCTTAAAAATGTGGCTCTAGAACACCAGTTCTTCTATTAGATACTCCC
>WHYT01012930.1:18621-46571 GCA_009806455.1 Tetrax tetrax
GGCCTGCAAGGCCCCGGAGGCCTGCGCCTCCCCCTCTGGGCCTCTGCCCTTGCTCAGCTTCGTCACATCTTCTCTTCTCTATTTTTTTCCTGTTTTCCCTTTCTTAAATACGTTATCGCAGAGGCGTTATCACGGGACATTCTGCTCCCAATCGGCTCGGCCTTGGCCAGCAGTGGGTCCGCCCTAGGCCCGGCTGAGTCCACTGAACAAAGGGGAGCGACTTCTAGCAATTTCCTACAGAAGCTGCCACCTTAGGCCCCCCCTCACTAAACAAAACCACAACAGTGGTTAACATTTGAGATTGCTGTCAATCATGTACTTGGGCGGCTACCGATTAGATGCAAAATTTTGGCTGGAAAAATTAGACTATCCTTTTCAAAAGCTACTATATAGTGATAACAGTAAAAGTTGCCTGAGGAGCAATTTTAAATGTTTGACTTCCACATCAGAAAGGTTTGATTTTCAACTCCTTATAGTCTTGAGTATCCGGACTTTCCATGCCTTGCAGATCTTCAAATCCTTGAATTTAGCATGGACAAGTACATAAAACATACCTCCCCCCCAAAAAAACCCCTTTTTTTTTCAAGTTTTTTTTTTTCATTTGTTCTAAAGCAAAAGCAATACTACTTTTGAGCAATACAACTGTGTAAAACAGCTCACTGAAACTTCTGCACATGCATAAACTTCGGTTTCAAGCTCTAAACTGTCATCCTCTTCTGAAACTTATTGTTTCTCTAAGTGATTTCAAGGTAATAGATACTAGGACTCAAGGTATAAAGAATGTTGTTTTTTATTGAAGCAATTTATTTTATCAATTAAGCAAAAGGGTAAAGCAAAAGGGTAAATGGTTCAAAGTGCGCACCATCATGACTTGATGTTTTACACAAATGGCTACAATTAAGAGCTAAAAATACTTAATCTCATGTTGCTCTTTACAATGTGATGTAACAGAAACACACAAAAAAAAAAAGGAAAATAAATTCCTTTGCTTGCTGAGGTTAATCTATATGTTTACTGCCTTTTCCACTAAGTCAGTGGTAGGTACTGACCCCATGAAATTAACTGTCATGGAAAATTAGTCAATGCCATATATATCAAGTCCTCGTGATAGTAAAGCTAAAGAGTAAATCACTGAAACATTTCCAAGAACAGAGAATAATTAACCAAAGCTTAGAAGAGCTAATACTATGCTGTTATTGCTTTCATCTCTAAAGATAAAAGAACTGTTTCTTTTTCACGTCTGTCTCCTGCAGACTTCAGTTTTCTTTTCACAATCTGAAATGAAAGTTGACAGTGCTAAATTTACAAGTACACTAATGCATGCGTATCACTGCTCTTCTAAGCATGACTTTGGCCCTTAAATATCTTTAGGTTTTCAAAGCAGTTAACAGTACTTTGAAAATTTTCCTACTAATCAAAAAACACCTCTGGAAAGAACCCAATGTGTATTTTACTGATGAACAAATAGAATTCAACTAAGAAGTGAAAGAACTTCCTGGGTTTTTTTCCAAAGTATCTTCCTGATAATTGAAGTGATTTCCTTTCATAAAAGATTAACTGATAGTCAACCTCATCAAAATATTTGATTACTAGTACAGAACAATCACCCACAGCAATTTTTATAATAAGCACTTGAAAGAAAATCAAGATTAACATTTTCAGTTACCCAAAAGAAGCAGTAGGCTGTGTCTATTTAATAACTGTCTGAAAGAAATAAAGTACCATACAAAGTGTATGTTATATGCATTGCTTTAGGATTTCTATTCTTGCTTTGTGGGAATGGGAACCTATTGTCAGGACTACAAAGATGACATCAAACTTGACAGTTTCCGGAATCAAGTGCCTGTCAAAAAACAACTGCCCACCTACCTGCCAGCTTGTTATTTAAATATCTAAAATTAATTCCCTTTCCTTACTGTTGCAGAACAGTTGCTTCAGAAAATAAATCTTTCTTTAAACATAAATGACAACTCTAGGTAATGAGGTATACCTTCTCCTTAAAGAAGATTCAGTATTTCTTTGAGCCATGAACCTAGGAGATCAGCACCATAAGAGAAAACATGAGGAAATACCTTTGAAGGTCCCTTTCAACCCTAACCATTCTATGATTCTATGAAATAAGTATGGTTTTTTACAACCACAATAACATATCCTTTTCAACCAGATCCTTGAGAAAGAATGTTGGAACTAAGAATCACAAAAGCATTAATTAAGAAGTTTGGGACTATTAATACAGGATTTTCAGGGTTGAAGCAGGTACTAACAGAAAGTTCATGGAACACAACAGTTTCATACTGTGCATATGAATAAAATCTTCAAACTATCTAGCAGTCATTCTCCAAACAAAAATGGAACAAGGCACTGTTCAGTGTTACAAATGAAGCAATACTTAAAGTGAGTAATTTCTATTTGTTAAACCATGAATATCTCAGAAAGATATATTTTACAGGATTAGATAGGAGAACTTTGTAATAAAAATTTTAAAATACAGTTATAACTTATCCTTTTATTGCAGGATAAGAAGCACCTGGCTAGAGCTACTAATGTGGTAAATTGTCATCTTTTAGTAGCACAGGTTTTTCTTTAAAACATAATCTAAGATGCTTTTCAGATATTAAATCCCTGCTAGAATGGGAAAAAACCATGACCTTGCTTTCAGATAAATACAAATACAAATATTACTGGAATAAAAGAAAATAATATTATATCACTTGATAACAAAGATATTGTTTGTAGTGCTTTGTAGTGAAATTACTTCTTCCTCAATGTAGTTGAAAATGTGATTATTATTATTATTAAACCTAACACATCTAAAATATTATTACCTTGCTAAACTAAAAGTGTCCACTGTATAAGAACTTCCTTGAGAGCTGTGCTAGAAGCATAAACTAAGAAACTGTGTCTTGAGTAAAGACCTGTCAAACAACAGCCTAGAGACAAACCATCGCTTCTTCTACATGAAACATGACTACATAGGCAGGTGATGATGGATAAGCATTTAGAAAAGCAGCATGACTCTAGCCTAGTAGGCTTCTAGGCTAAAGTAAATTCATGAGTTTGTGTTTATCTAAGTGTACCCATAGGTGTATTTCAATTGGTATTACACGATGCGTAGATGACCCCTACAAGTTAATATCAGAGTAGGTGTTTCTGTGTTACTAGTAGTATAGCTAGCCACCTAAAATGCTGTGGCTTGCTCTGAGAAGCAGAGCAGAAAAACTACGAATGAGCTCACAGATGTGCAGGTTATTGTATTGGTATTGTATTGGTCTAGTTTTACTGAATTTAAAGTTTTCATTTCAAAAGTTGTTATCTCACTACAGATATAGGAGAAATGTGTACAAAACTCTGCAGTATCTTTATGAAACATATCACAGAAAATAGCTAGGAAATTGTCATCTTAGTTCATTAGACATTGTCATCTTAGTCATCTTAGTCTCATTACCTCCAGATCCTAAACACAGAAATATAAATGAGAAAACTATTAATAATTTTCCTGTCTAGTGTATGACAGACATACTACCTAACACAAAATAATTCTGAAGTCCCTCCTCAGATAGGCAGCGCCATGTAACGGCCTCCATATCCAGATGTTAAAGCTTGCCACTTTCCTCATAGACTTCTTTTGTATCATACAACTTATTATGCTATCAATATAAACATGTATCACAAAGAAAAGTTTATTTGTGGAGGCAGAGCCTCAGAAGAGGAGGAAACATAAGACAAAATCAATACAAAATCAAGATCAATAAAACAAATTAGATCTAGAAGTACTGTTCATCCTATTCCTGTTTATATTTTATTTACCAATTCCTCAGCAGTTTTTTACTGTAAATTAAATTTTTTGCAATTCCTCCAGTGTACTGCATGCAGTGTTACAGAAACCAGATCTAACTGTAAAACTCAGAGTGTATACGAGTCTTGCTTCTTCGCTGACGAGGAAAAAAAAAAGAATATGAAAGCAAATAAATATTAAATACTTAGCACAGATAATCTGAAAGCAATTAATAGTCTGTAACTTGTGCGTAGTACATCCTAGGAAGGATTTACCAGAGGGTGTGTAAAAAGAGGGATATTCTGATTTCTTGCTATGGTGGTACATGTGCTTCTGTGAACATGGTGACTTTGCACTTGTGAGACTACAGAAAGTCTTGTGCTACGGATTGGGACTAAACATCTTTGAATTTATCTCATATGAACTTGATGGTTTGCTACTGAAAACAATGATCGCACTGCAGTTCTTTAAATGGGCTAGGCAACAATATTCAAAGTGATGGGTATCCATACTTGAGAATGCTACCTGTATGTGGTTTACACGGCAAGGCTTTGGTAGCTGGGGGGTTGCAGGGGTGGCTTCTGTGAGAAGATGCTAGATGTCGACTCCAAGTTGAAGGGAGCAAGTTCCAGACAGCTCCAAGATGGACCCACTGCTGGCCAAGGCTCAGCCCATCAGTGACACTGGTGGCATCTCTGTGGTAACGCATTTTAAAAATGGAAAAAAAATGCTATGCAACAGCATCTGGGAGAGAGAAGGGAGCATATGTGAGAGAAACAGCCCTGCAGACACCAAAGTCAGTGAAGAAGGAGGGGGAGGAGGTGCTCCATGTGCTGGAGTAGAAGTTCCTTTGTTGGCTAAGGTGAAGACCATAGGACATAAGTTGTTACTCTGCAGCCCTCCATAGGTCCATAGTGGAGCAGATATCCACATGCAGCCCACGGAAGACCCCATGCTGGAGCAGCTGGACGTGGCCTGAAGGAAGCTGTGACCCCATGGAGAGTCCACGCTGGAGCAGGCTCCCGGCAGGACCTGTGGCCACATGGAGGGGAGTCTAAGCTGGAACAGGTTTTCTGGCAAGACTTTGTGACCCCATAAGGGAAACTCATGCTGGAGTAGTCTGTTCCTGAAGGACTGCACCCTCTGGAAAGGACCCTTGCTGGAGCAGTTCTTGAAGACCTACCGCCCATGGGAACGATCCACGTTGGAGAAGTTCATGGAGGACTGTCTCCCATGGAGGGACCCCACACTGGAGCAGGGCAAGAGCATGAGGAGGAAGGAGTGGCAGAGACAACATGTGATGAACTGACTGCAACTCTTCCTCCCCATCCCACAGAGATGCTCTGGGTAGGAGAAAATAGAAGAATCAGGATCAAAGTTGAGCTCAGGAAGAAGGAAGAGGTGGAGGGAAGGTGGTGTAAATTTGCTCTTATTTCTCATTATCTTATCCTCTTATTAGTTGGCAATAAATGAGATTCATTTTTCCCAAGTCAAGTCTGTCTTGCCCATGACTGCAATTGGTAAGTAATCTCCCTGTCCTTACTTTGGCCCATGAGCTTTTCATTTTATTTTCTCTTCCTCATCTTGCTGAGGAAGGGGATAGAGTGGCCTGGTGGGCACCTGGTGGCCAGTCAACGTCAACTCATCACACTAGCAAATGAGGTGTATATGAAAATAAGGATGGATCCCAAGGAAAAAAAGTAATCAACAGTAGAATCTTAAAGAGATCTTACGAGAAGGGCATGGAAAGAGTGGTCCGAAACCTGTTGTGAACAATCAGGGCAATGTTGGTCTTTTGCAAGCAACAGTACTAATGTTTCTAAGCACCAGACTAGATGACTAAGGAGAATCTCTAAAATACATTTAACTTAAACATGGCACAGGTGAAAAACAGAATCAAGAACAAAGTGTATCAGAAGAAGCAGGAGGACATTCAAACTTAAAGAAAATTAGTCACTTCTACTGATCTCTGGAGTAAGCGCTCTTAAGAGCATGTTCTTTTAACACTAGCTACATGGTCCTTTCTAGATGTACTTTTCTAGTTATACTTATTCTATGTTGTGGACATCCCTAGTACCAACAGCAACTCCCACGTTTTGTTTTTAAAATACATATAATACTACACTACCACAAATTTTGCTTGTTTTAATGTGCGGGGAATGTAGCTGTCTAGCACAAAACAAAACTGTGCTTGTCTTCTGATGTATCAAAGTCCTTTCTTGAAAAAAGAAAGGATTAGTTCACAAACATGAATCACCAGTATTTCTGGCATGGCATTTCAGGCTAAAATTAATTTTATCAAAAAAAAAAATCCAACAAACCACCCAAACTGTTCCAGATCTCAGGTCTTGAAATACGCATCTAGAGACGGCTCAGCTTGTTTTCAGGCTAATCCCTCCCAAAAGTGACAGAGTTTTAGCTTACTTTTCACAGTCAGCTTTAGCTTCCAAATACACTTTGTTAATATAGCTGAAATAGCCTTTACATGAAGGAGCCATGTACTTTAAAATAACAATGCCTATGTGAAGCTTGAAAAGTGTCACAGTATAATGGCTACATGGAGGAGAAAATAAACGTGTTAGCTGTCACTCTTAAGTGATCTGTTCCCTATTTCAAGTGAAGTGGTTGAGGTCACAATAAGCCACATTATCCCCAGGAGAATGATGAGTATTTACTTCACTACAATAAATCAATCCCAAAAGCCAATGAAATATACCAGTATGAATTTGTTATACTATCTGCTTGTCTGCTCACTACTCACTATCTGCAAAATTGTCAGCAACTCCAGCACTAGATTACCAGGACCAACTGAGACTGATAAAGTATCTTCCTTTAGAAAAAAATAGTAGTTGCATATATTTGTACTTTCTGCTTTTACCACCAGGCTTCTTAACCAATATTTATTTTCTTCCGAAACAAGAATTTTTAAGACAGTTCATTTTTCTTCTATCTCTACCTTTTTTTTTTTTTTTTTTGGAAAGTATGCCTCTGCCACCTCCATAAGATTGCCAAATGCAGTCCCTACTTTCACCATGACTTTGTTGGCATTCTTATTGCTTCCTACTCTAGTGCTGCAGTCACTGCATTATTTATGATTTCCATCTATCTCTACTTCAGGGAACAACAAAGTGATACAGTCTGATTATCATTCTACTCCAAGACAGTATCAGCCTCTTGAAAGAAATGAGGCAAAAGCAAAGGAAATAAATACCTATGGAATAAGTAAATGTCAACTAAAGAGGAATATATTGAATAACAAATATTTTTTAACTTGTAGATAAAAGTTTTGAGTTAATAAACTGTTTATTATTATTTTTGACAGAGTATAATATGCAAGCTAAACATCGCATAAATGAGATTTCAGAATGTCATAAGACTCTATTGCTTTTTAAAAGACATTTGAAAATTACAACTTTCTGCATTTAGGTATAAGACACTCCATTTATCTTCTTATGTTTATATTCATGACTATCTGAGGCAAAGCAATTTAGGGAAGATTTGAGTAAAATGAATTTCAACATAATCTTTAAAAGCCCTGAATCAAGTCATTCTTTTAGGAAGGTACTTAGGAAGCCAGAGAGGTTGCTCTTAAGCATATTTAAAGAGCATCCAAGCAGCAAAGAAATATCTCAGTCCAGTTTGAAGGAGGTAGGTAATTTTTCCATTACTATCAATTTATAAATTTATATTTCAGGGATGAAATTATTCCATTGACTGTCTGGATTATCTGTAGTCCACCAAAGAGTAGCTGCTATTCAAAATGCATTCTTAAGATATCCTGTTAAGATAGGGTACTCATGCATGTTAGGGTTTCATAGAAGGTCAGAGTCCTGCAGAAGGCACAGTCCCAGCACTGTTCAAAGCAGTCACCCAGAGCTAACCAAAAGGAAATATCAAGCAGAGAGATATCTCTGAATTCTCATTTTGTTCTGATATTTAAGCATTACACTGCAGATTATGCCTCTTTCCATGCAAATGTAGATGCTGAATACTTTCCCGATTAAAAAATCCTAAGTCAAAACCCTTCAAAACCTCACTTTGTTGAGGAGCATCAAGGTGTGGAATGTATGGGGTTTACATTTATTGTTAAAACATCAGCAGAGGAAATTGTTTCCTGTCTCAGTTCAACCTTGAAAACTCAATGCCCTCTTTCCCAGTTTCCAGTTCCTAAAATGCCAGAACACAAAATATCACACATGATTCTTATTACTCATGCTGAAGCCAGTTTTGAAACACAAAATTATCAGACTGGACAGAAAGGAAAAATGAGAAAATTTGATCTCTTCTGTCATTGGCAAACCTACATTCCAGTTCCCAGTCTATGAATCGTTTCTAGATTGAACTCAATGAATGTTCAATACAGAAATATTCTAGTAATTCGCAGGGCAGAAATGGGGCCACGAAGTCTCCTCACTGAGAGGAGTGTATCTTTCATCCTCACTGATGAAAGATACAACACAAGACGCTCCTGTTCAGCTCTACATTTAATGGCAGAAGGGGAGCATACAAAGATGCTATCAGAGTAATGACCAGTTCTGAGTTGTCACAGAAGATAGTTGTCTGAGGAGAAGGGAAGAGAGCTGCAGCTTAAAAATAAATAAAATCCATATATTTAGCAGATGTTACTATGGTCTTGAAGGCTGTTTTGAACCAGATTGTGGCCATGAGCTTTGGCACGTTTGGTGCATACATAGCAAGAAGGTCTTTTATGATTTTTTAGGTCACAATAATAATTTCCTAGATAATTTTTTTTTAATAGAAACTGTAACGTAAATGCTAAAGGAGTAGCAAAGTCCAATATATGATGTCTTTTCATTTCAAATAAGTTTTCTGACCTGCTCTTGAATTTAAGCACCTAAACTGTTGTTTAAATCCTATAAGACCTATGTAGGCACTACAGCAGGAAGCCTGTTCTTACACTACAGCTCATTCTGCTTTTTTTCTCTCCTCTCCCAGATTATATAGCTAAAATACACCTTTCTAAGGATAAAATTGTTTTTTAATGAATTTATCAATAGCAATACAGCTATTTCTATATATTTTTTTAAAGTATCTTTACACCTTTTCACAAAAGGAATGATCCAAATTGAGGATTTCTTCTAGCATTTCTTACAGAAAATATTTATGTTACATGAATTCTAACTAATATTTGATATGGTAGAACATTGATTTAACGTTGTACTACCACCGAAATGCAAGCTATTTCAGTGCTGCTTTCTTAAGAGCATCTTTCTAAATAGTCATTTAAAGCCAATTTAATTTTTTTAGGACTTTCCTTTTGGAAATAAAAATATAGGTAGCTACTCTTTGTGAAAATGCAATGAGATTTTGTTCTGTTACCTTTCATAAAAACTAAACCATGTCAGTTTGTATTTAAACTTAGTTCAACTGACTAAGTTTTTGTGCTTTGAATAACTGAATATGGAAACATCTTTGGACAGGGAGAGGGTTGGGTTTTTATTTATCTTGAGATTTTTGTGAAGAAATGCAATTACTTTTACTCTATACTATAAACTCTAGTAAATGGCTTGGAGCTAGAGAAGATTTCACGTTATCCAAATAAACTGAGTTTTAGATGTCATAACATTTTTATCTCATTCATTTTCTTATAAAAGTAGATATATTTTGATTTCAAAAGGATTGGTACTGGTTTGCTACCCAATCTCATTTACTGCTTTGATTTTTTGCCCCAAGGTCTTGTTTTCCATACCTGTGTCAGCCTCAAGCAAGGCTCAGTCATTCTCAAAGGATCTATCCTGTGACCACTGATCTTAGTTTTCCTTTTTGCCCTGACTTCCTTGAACTGAATCACCATGTTCTCCCTTTGTAGATGCAGAACACTGTGCGACCCACACTAAGAAATCAGCAGAAGAGAAAGTCAAGTCTAGTGTATAAAAAGGATTGTTATTCCCTCTGTGGGATTCTGTAGTTGCTCACATGCTTCTTTCTGCCCCCAGAGCTTTACTTTTGCTAGCTCACAAAGGTGATAAATCTCTTTTCTCTGGAAGTCTGTCCTTCAACAGTCATTGCTCAAAAACTATGGCCCTTCCTTATCTTCCATTATGTAATGCCACCTTACCAGGCATCCTTTCTCATGGTAAAGTTAAACCCTGGAGACAAGAATAAATTTGTACACTAGGTACAAGTGCTGTAGTTGCACAGTGATACTGGAAAGAGTGCTCTGTATGGGAGCCAAATCCAGCCAAGAGCCTCATTACTTCATCTCCATCTGCAAGTGTGTCAAAAATCCTGGTGAAGAAATGAAGGTTCAACTTGGCCAGAAGAGAGCAGAAACTGGACAGCTACATGGTGCCTTAATCAATGAGATAAGAAAATTGATCACTGTAGTTCAGAGCAGTCCCTCCCATGCACCAATATTTTGCTTTTCATGTCTCTGTCTATTTTTCTTTAACCTTCTCTGTTATTTTCAGTTCCTCTTTCTTTCTACACTTTTCCCTCTACCCTTCAGTCTTTCCCAGCTCTTTTTCCCTAACTCTTGCCTCAAGGTACTATCTACTATCCTAAAATACCATCTATTATCCTGTTACCTAAAGAAATTTCTTCAGCTTTGCTACGTTGTGTTTATAGTCAGGTGATATCCAGACACATCAAGCTTAAAAAGATTTCCTTTACTATTTTTCAAGTTCAATCTCCAAATGTCACTAATTAATATAACTTATTATCCCAAAAGTGTACTGCAGTTATACTTTATGGAAAATATACCTATTTCCACTTACACTGGTATTCATTGGCATTTGTTTACTCATCAACAAGTTGCCAAAACTGTGGATGCCTTGCTAGAAGGTTCATAATGTACTTTCGCATGTCCAAAGTCAATATTGTCACTGACACTATTTCATTAGCAAGTTCTTCTAAGATGATCATTTGATTTGATTAATTATGAAGGCTGAGAATTTTAGGAACCCCCTGGTGAGCAGTAGCAGTCAATGGGAATCACAGTGACTGGCAACAAAGGGAGGACAGCTCCCAGGACACAAAGATTGTTATCAAATGTGTTGGTAATAAACACTGCTAGTAATGGTAAAACATAGAATTTCTGAATAATTTCAATTCCTCGCATCTCTTCTCAGTATTGGTAATGAGTTTACAGTTTATGTCTTCCTAGAATAAAGAGGTGTTAACTTTTCCATTAAATTTCACTCAGACTGGTCTGGCAAGTACTGGGAATGTCCGTCTGGGGGCACTGAAGAAAAGGACTGCTAGGTCACTCTTCTGCTTCATGTACTTCATCCAGGCTGTCAGGATAAACAGGGAGACTCTCCATCAGAGTGAAGATACAAAGATGGCACAGTATTTCTTTTGTTTTGGAAAATATTACTAAGATAGACACCTTTCAGACTTTCATGAACAAAATTGCTTGGTCAGAGATTTGAATGCTAGTAAAAGATATTAAAATGTCATCCACAAATAACTTTGGAAAAAAAATCCCATTAACCTTCTTCAAAAATAACACAACTTGCCCTTTATGCAATTCTAAAATAACAAGCATACACTAATGTTTGTTGCCTTATCTTACATTGTTGCTCATACTTAGGATGAATGCCTGACAGAAAAATACTGTATCTTTTTTTTTTCCAGAATGCTCCTTCAACTTCTTAAACAATGATTAATACATGAAAACATTTAGGCTGTTACAGGACCAAAAGGCCTCCTCCATTCCTCCGGCTAGGAATGTCTGTCTGCCTCCACCAATCTTTGTGTCTTGTCTTACGCTGCACTTTCTGCCCCAGAATGAAATTATCTTATTATACTGACTTCTTCACTATTTGTTATCTTTAGGACTCTCAAGTGCTAGCCGTAAGAATACAGTTATTCCCCTCCACAAAAAAATAAATACAAGAAATCCAAGTTTTCCAATAGCTAGATTTGTACCGAATTATTATTTTGTAGTAGTAACTTTTACAAGAGTGATGGATAGAAATGAATTTCAGTAAACTCTGATTTTCCTCTGTCACCCTTGGTATATTAAGACTAGTTACCTAGAGCGTCAGGTATTTTGGTTATTAGAGCGTCTTATTTTCTGACTCCTGTCTTTTCTAATGAACTGTCAAGTCATCTGTTCTGCCCATGGTCATGATTTACTAACCATAACTGACGGTGATATTTTATGACATGCATTTGCCTAATGTGCATGCCATTACCACGTAGCAATTATACCAGTGTGAATCTTACACTATTGGTAGACCAACAAGGATTTTGTAGTTTTAAATCATTTTCTAAAATCCATTTAAAAATATGAAATCTGCATTTCATGAAAAAACAAGCAACACTTTCCTGTAAGCATACACAAGAATATTCAGAGTTGAGTTTTTCTACTACAAAATCTGTGTAGCCACATTGCACAAATGCCTCGAGAAGAAAGTTAGTGTCAATGAATCAGTCATCTATGAGAACTAAGAACACAGTTAAAGCCTCTTGACTCTTGAACACTAATCTCAGCTGTAAACAAAAGCAAGCAAGCTCTCACATTGCAGTAGACATTTTTAATATATTTTCTGCCCAAAAGCAGCCCATAAATCATAAAAAGTAGGATGTGATAATAAAGTCTGTTCTTAAAGTCTTTCAAATAACTTAAAATGTTTTGTTTCTCTCTTGATGTGTAAGATGTGACAAAATTTCCTTTATATCTTTTTATGATTGGAGTTCTACTGCTCTACATTTAACTTATATTCCATAAGTTTTTAGCCAATACTACAGTCAAATGCATAAGAGAGACACAACAGTTCCTTCTGAAGGGTCAAACACTGTATGAACAGAGATTGTCACTATTAAAACTATAAATGTGTGTGTACATATATGTGTGCGTGAGAATGAGAGAATGATTCTTTAATCTGGTGAAAAGTAAAACTATTAACTGAGACTCATGGTGAGCTTTCAACCTTCAGTTCTAAGGTTATATTACTTACAAAAAGTATAGATCAATGCATTGTTAACATCATATTTCACAAATGGCTTAACTTAAAAATTTTAAAACTAGTTGGATGACAAGTAAAACTTATTCTAACTTTATTATTCTTTGGGGATTTATATTAAATGCTTTTACTAGTACTTAATTATGATAAACATAATTTATCAAATGGTATTCTCAACAAAAAATGTCATATTTGGAGGTGACCTATTTTGTCTTTCTAAGATGTAGAGTTCGCTAAAAAGAGACTGACTCCCAAATAATAGTATTTTTGCCTAGCTTTGAATATATTTTACCTTAAAATAAACATAGACTATGAAAAAATTTAATTACTATGTATCTTCACATTGATGACATAGCAAAAAGCTATTACTTCTACTAACAGGTTTTCTTTTATAGTGAAATCTATGATGATAGGACACTTTGAAATGTTAGCACTTTCCCATCTCAGCACCCTGATCAATATGAAGATAGTCTCATTGTGCTTCCATAGTGTTATAAAAATCTGCAAATATCCAGCAATTGCAACAAAATAATTTATACAAAATAAATATAAATGGCATTTGCAACTCTGAATACTTTAGCCTTATAGCTGGAATTTAAAAGGCCTATTCTAAGCAAAAACGCAGCTGAGTTAGCATTTTCTTAGAGATTTGTGGGAAATTAGAAGTCTATCAATGACATGCATCATCACTTTAAATGAACTGTGGAATTCAATAAAATAAGTGTGCAGATTCCACATACTTGGAAGTGGGCACAAAAATTTTGTAATTTCTCATGATTTCATGCAATGCTTTTTCATTATTATGTCCTTTTTGGCACTTCTGAAATTGAAAATCTAATAAGTAAATCGACTAAAGCTTAAAATAGCTTAGGAGGGGAAAATTATTTAGGAGGGCTGAGGATTAGGCCTGACATACTACCTGGACCATGAAGTTCTGTTTCGATGGTAGAAGTACCTTCACAGTCTATCATACTTAACTAAGATGTAGAACCTATGCAAATGTCTAAGAAAGGACATAGGAAAAATTCAAAGAACTCTGCCAAATGTCCTCTTGTAGGGTGGTTTAGCATATTCCTGTCCCAATATGAATGCCCTGCCTAATGTCAGAAACTTTCAGCCTTATAAGAGCGAACTGTATGTCCTGGTCTAGCAAAAACACACAAACTTCATCTTTTCATTAGCAGTTTAATTTAATGTATCAGAATACAAACTGAAAATGCTAGAGCATGTTGTATTTTCATCAGCTCCTCCACAGGGGCGGTGAACTTTGCTAGGTAAAAGGCAGGAGAGCTGTAGAAAGATGTGTCACATCAGTCTAGCAAGTTTCACTAGAGGATGTGTATGAAAACCCAAAGCATTCTATATAAAAGGAGTGGCCATGACTGATAAGGAGCATAAAGGGAAACAGTTTTTTTAATCTGCTTAGCAAAGACAGCAAAGAATGTATATTGTTTTCTAGATGACCAAGATACAGATCTAAGTATTAGTATACTTGAAAAAAAAACAAAAGTCTCTTTGGACACTGAGAAATTATTACCTGTTACTTTCCCAAAAGATACTTCCCATGGAAAACATTACTTGGATGCAGGTACTGTCTATTATGGCACCCCTCCTGAAATGCTAAACAGATCTCTGCGCATGTCTTCATGCACAACGTTTTCAATCGTTTAAGACTGATAACCATTTCCATGATTCAACAGTTTAGGCATTAGTCATGTAATTTTCCCTGATATTGATGTAATTCTGAGGCTACAGAATTAAAAAAATTTCCATGTGTTCCATAAGCACTTGTTTCTTTTCTATTAACTTGATTCTACTGAAAGTTAGTTATAATTTCTAGATTACTTCTTTTACTCATAAAATGAAAAACATAATTAATTTCTTTTTCTATAATCTCTGCATAGAAATATGTAGACTGCACAGTTTTGCCAGAAAAATCTTAGAATAGAAGTTTCAGATGAAATTCTGGCTGTATGGAAGTCAAATGCAAAAGTCAAATTTGGTGCTTAATTTTTGTCACATACATGAACTATAGGCCGGTCAGTCTCATCTCTGTGCCTGGCAAGGTCATGGAGCAGATCCTCCTTGAAACCATATTAAAATGGAAATAAAATGGAAAATAAAGAAGTGATGGTGACAGCCAACATGGCTTCACTAAGGGGAAATCTTGCTTGGCAAATTTGGTGGCCTTCTATGACAGGGTTACAGCATTGGCGGACTAGGGAAGAACAAATGACATCATCTACCTGGCTCAACATGAGCCAGCAATGAGTGCTTAAAGCCCAGAAAGCCAACCACATCCTGGGCTACATCAAGAGGAGCGTGGTCAGCAGATCGAGGGAGGTGATTCTGCCCCTCTACTCCACTCTTGAGAGACCCCACCTGCAGTACTGTGTCCAGCTCTGGAGCCCCCAACATAAGAAGGACATGGACCAGTTGGAGACAGTCCAGAGGAGGGCCACGAAGATGATCAGAGGACTGGAGCACCTTTCCTATAAGGACAGGCTGAGAGAGTTGGGGCTGTTCATCCTGGAGAAGAGGAGGCTCCAGGGAGACCTTATAGCTGTCTTCCAGTATCTAAAGGGGGCTTATAAGAAAGATGGTGAGAAACTCTTTAGCAGGGCCTGCTGTGATAGGAAGAGGGAGGTAGATTCAGACTAGATATAAAGAAAAAATGTTTTACAATGAAAGTGATAGAACACTGGCACAGGTTGCACAGAGAGATGCAGACTGGGCTCTGAGCAACCTGATCTGGTTGAAGATGTCCCTGCTCCTTGCAGGGTGGGTTGGAGTAGATGACTTTTAAAAGTCCCTTCCAACCCAAATGATTCTATGATTCTATGATGCTATGTTTTTCATCTGAATCTACTAGATAATCAAACACTTTATAAATCTTCCTCTTCAAAACAATAATCCTCCACTGAATGTCTCTGCTTTGGTGGGAAACAGGAACAACACATTTTGTCAAAATTATTACAACCAGAAGAATAGTTAGCGGTAATTCAAGAACATCATAATTATATGGTGCTATCTTGAAACTAGCCTTTTACAAATGATTGAGAGGATATAATTAACATTGATGTGAAAGATTTCTGGGATAAACAACCTATAGAAATACACTAGAATGATTAAAGAACATGCTACACTTCACATAAAGATGAGATAAAGAATAAATAGACATTCAAAAAAGAAGTAGTTAATTCAGTAAACTAAGAATAATGCATTACTTGAGACATTCATAACTGAAACACTTGCCTAGGAAAAAATGACACGTTTTTCAGTATCATAAACTAATGAAAAAAAAGCTACGTTTTGCCTGGAATGGCAAAACCTGGTGGATATTCACCAAAGCCTCTAATAATAAGCCTATATTTTGTTCTAATACAGACTCTTTATTTCTTTAGCTTTGGAATGCTATGTGGTTTTCAAATTCATTTTGTAAGTTCTATGAAAGCCAAACATTTGTTTCAGAAGTCTCAAAAATTTGTTGCTTGGTTAATCTCAAGTAACTGAAACTATACTACTTTTGGAAATACATTAGAATAGAAAGGATTGACTAAATGTATATGGAGAGAAGATGTTGGCAGGGGAATAATTAAATTTGAAAAACTGCCTTTTTTTTTTTTGTCTGGAAATTTTGTATTTAGCACTAGAAGCTGCCTGAGGCTTCATCTCTCAGGGGATCAGAGGTCTGTCCAAATCAACAATCTGTATAGTTCATAGATCAGTATAAGCATTCTGACGTGAGGATTTTTTTTTGCTCCCTCAATAGCTAGAATCTAAGTTATAAATTGCAGAATTTCTGTTTGTCAAGTGAGGATACAGAAACTTCAGGAAAATAATGACACTTCACTATCTAGAAGAGCAAATAATTTCATTATTAGAGCACGCAGTGGAATAAAGAAACAGAAAATGAAAATGTTGCATTGTTGCACTTCAGACCAAGAACCTGATTTAGGGCACACCACATACAGGCATCATGACAGATTGCTTCAGTAATCTTGATTGTCTCCTTGTTCTGGCCAAAACCAGCCATCCTTATCAAACTCTAACTGTAGATAAGAGCTAATATGTAAGTAGGAACCTCTTATTAAAGCAAATGAAACAAAACAAATAAAACCCTCTTTCATCAGAATATTCAAACGAAGGTTCTTAGTCTTCCTATTTTCTCTGTATTTCTCCATTGAAAACTAAAAAGGACAAAATTACAAGCAGACTTGTTATGGTCAGTCTGAAGGATAGCAACTGTCTGCACCTTTGAGAGATGATTTTTGTCACAATGTTAAGTTAAATGTGTCATTCTAAGTCTCTTGAAAACCATGCTTAGAAATATGACAGAAAAAGTTTCAGATAGAATAAATTGCATCAATCCTGTGCATAAGGGAGTAATTTGTTAATATAATAATCTTATTTTCTCTTTAAGCTTAATCCTTAAAAATAAATTTTTACCTAAATATTCTAAATAGCTAATATATCTAATAGTCTAAAAGGCTGCTTTTTATCTTAGCCCCCCTCCAAACATTTTTTACAAAGAGGATGGTGAAACACTGCAACACTGCCCAGAGAGGTGGTGGATGCCTGGAGACATTCAAAGTTAGGCTAGACAGGGCTCTGAGCAACCTGATCTGGTTGGGGATGTCCCTGCTCCTTGCAGGGGGGTTGGACTGGATGGCCTTTGAAGATCCCTTCCACCTCTAACTATTCTATAATTCTATGATTCTATGACTCTATAATTGTAATACTTAAAATGCATTTTTAACATTAACATTTAAGATTAAACACAAACTTCAGGAAGTGTCAGTTTAGAGGCATCTCACAGTAAAGATACAAAGACTTTTTTTTTTGTTTATTAAAATAAAAAAAGGTTATTTTTTATCTAGTAGAAAGATAACTCATAGAAACTGATACACTTCTGAGGAAGAGAAATTAAAAAACATGCTCCACTATTTTCCATATGGAACATCAGAAAGTTTTAAGAATGCTTCCACTGTATTTTCAAAATTCAGTATTTTCAGACTTCATGAGAACCTGATACATTCATTTAATATGGTATGCTTGCAGTTTGAGAGGAAGTTTTTACATTGAAAAAAAAGAAAGCAAAACAGTATGTTCTAAATTGAGTTTTATGGATAATAATCACAGTTAAATTCACAAAATCTCAGATGTGCCTTTGTATTAAGAAGTCTACTCAGCAGTTTTAGTTTTAATATTAATATCTAATTCTCTTTGTACATATTTTTGGTGTGGCTTTGCTTGAGAAAACTTAAGGCTGTATTCCTCAAATGTTACCTTATTTTTGGGTATTTAGGTGTATGTAACAGGGGCAAAAAAGTTCCTTGTCATTAAGAACAGGCATCCTGGACCAACAATTCGTCAACTTTTAATCAAATAAAGATATTTAAAGGTAAAATGAATAAAGCAGCTTCTAAGTTTTAAAAAAAAAAAAACAAACAAACAAAAAAAAACATACAGCAGGGAAAATTCCTGCTCTGGTAGCAAAAACTGAAAGAATAACCAATGTATTTGTCTGCCACACCTATAATCTCTATTATTCTAAAGAAGATTGTATTGGTAAGTTAAAAGTCTCCACATCACCAGAAAACTCATCAAGGTAGTTAAAATTGTTGAAAGGAGACTTCATGCTAATTCAACAGAGGCACTGTTTAGTTAAATCAGTTCCATATTGCAAAATGTCTCTTTACAGAACAAACATTTTAGACCTGGCATGATTCCTAAGGCAGTCTAGTTTTCTGCACTATTCCAAGACCATTCCTATTGCAGTCATACTGTATTGATTGCCACAGATCATTTCTCATCCTTAAGTAGGTTCATTTTCATTCCTGCTACATTAGGTACTGTTTCAATCTCAATCTGAATTGGTGTTTAATAAGATAAATAATTGTAAGAAGTAATTACCCAACATTTAAGCTGATTTGTAGCTGTAGCTGTGAGGCTGCAAGACTATCAGGAATACTATATACATATTTCTGCTCCTTTTCCTTCTGTCTGAGAGAACAAATGGTTTTAAATTGTCTAAACTTGGACTAAGAGGAAATTGCAAAATTTTTCACGTAGTTTTAAATTTAAATACTTCACTTATCCTCAAAAAAGTGAGTCAGTATTTCTTATTCAGTTCTGCTATCTGTCTATTAATATATATTTACATTGTGTTAAGATCTAAAGATTCTGATCAAAGTATCAAAAAGCCGAGTCTCTAAAGCCAGTTACCCTGCCTCAAAACAGCATCAATTGCACCTACATAATTTTTGACAAGCATTTGTCTAACTTGTTGTTAATCTCTGTCTTCAGTAATAGAAACTTTGCAACCATCTCATGCAATTTTCTCAACCTGTAATTAGAAACTTTTCCTTATTGGGTTATCTACATCTTTATCTCTGCAACCGAAGATGCAACTTTTTGTCTCATCCACTTTGCATATGGAGAAAATGGTGTTTGCTTGTCTGTACCATAGCTGTTTATACTTTGGAAGGTTTTTATGCCCCACATTGGTTCTACCTTCTTCAAGGTAAACAGCCTTAAGTAGGTTAATCTATTTTCACAGTTAAATTCACTAGGCTTCTGATTGTTCTCATGACTTTTCTCTGGACTCTCTGATTGTTGTATGAATTTCTTAACCTGTCACATATGAAACATTAGGGGTTTTTTTTTCAACTGAGACCTACTATTGCAGAGTTTAGCAAAAAAAAATATTTTAAATGTTTGTCTATAAGCCTGCCTTGCCCTAAACCTTCTGGTTGTATGTCCCAGCATAGTGCTCTTTGGATATTAACATTATATTTATGTTTCATTTTCACCTTGAAATCTCTTGAGCTCTTTCGAGGCAGCCCCTAACAAAGCAGTTTCTTCCAAACCTGTAAATTCACTGTTCTTATATAAAGTAGTATTTTGAGTTTATACATGTTGATTTATATATTCCCCCCGCCCCCCGCCTCCCACCCCCAGCTGATCACTTCAGTTTGTTAGGATAATTCAAAATTCTGCATCTTCCAATATGCTGCAGTCCCAATGAGGTAGATGTGATCTATAATTTAATATGGAGCACTCTGTTTCATCATTAGATTCTTAATCAAAACTAAAAAAAGGTGTGTTTATATATTTATGCTTTAATACCTCTAATGCCTCTAAAGGAATGACTATGAATGCTGGAGCAAAGAAAAGGAATACAGAAATTACCTACTACATAGGACCACAAAGGACTACACAAAATGGACAGGCTTCTGTGCTCTTCCCTGACAGCATCTTCTGTTGCCACCAACAGAAACAGGATTGGTCTGAATCAGCAAACCATTTCTATATTTTTAGGACAAAATAATTCCATAGATAACTACAAAAAGATGCACAAGAAAATAAATTATAACAACATAAGATGATAGCCACGTTACCACTCAGAGGCAAGTTCCTGGGGCTAAGATAGTTCACTGAAGATATTTACTCCACATTCAGAAGTCCAAAGGGAAAACAAACTAACGGAAATAGTGTAAAGAAAAGAATCAAGAACATTATCAAGCTGTCATAGAAACCCATTATTTTCTCACACCTAAAATTCATTCTGTAACTGTAGTCCCTTTAGCTCAAAAAGAATACAGTATATTTGAAAATGATCCAAAGAAAATCAGCAAGGTTGATACGGAAAAAGTTCTACATGAGCAAGGAATACGTAAGTTAGGACTATTCAGTCTGGAAAAGAGATGGTTGAGAGAAGATATGCTGTATAAAATCATGAAGGTCATTAAGAGGCATTATATATCTCTTTCAAAATATAAGCCAGAAGTTATGAAATGTAACCAGCAGGAGCTAAGTAAAAAAGCAAATAAAGGATAGTATTTTTTTTTCCAGGCAGTGTGCCTATGTTTGCTAGAGGATATTGCAATCTTAGAAGTCCATATGGGACAAGGGGAAGACAAGTAGTGAAGGGAATTGAGATCTACAGAGAATTGCTAAATACGTAAGAATTTCCTGAGATAAATGTGATTTCTGAGCTAAAAGTCATGAGTGGATAAAAGATTTTAGGGAAAAATATCAATCTGCCCTATTCCAATCCTTCTCTAGGCATGCACTTTGGTAAATGTTAAGGACAACATATAGAGGAACATTTTCCATGACTCAACATGCTCGGTCTTTTGGTCACTCCAGTAACACCCTGAGCCACTGCTACAAAGTAAAGCTAAGGAAGTGTTTGCCATTGAAGAAATACAATAATTTACTGTGTTATTAGATTTTACCAAATACTGGATTTAGGATTTTTTTTAACTTACTAAAGAAGAAAAGTTCTTTACAGTTATTGACTCAAAGAATAAAAAGACTTCTATTATATGCAAATGCAAATCTGTGACTAAAAAGCCCAACTATCTTAAAATTCTAGTAATTAGCTTTTCTCCCCCAACAGCCTTTAGTACTACTCATAGTACTATAATGTGCTATAACAGTGTCACATCAGTTGAAAAACTCCAAGACTAAAGATCAGTGTTAGTAAGAAAACATGCTACTGTTGCACCATGGAGATCTTAAATATCACTGTACTCTGTGTTCATGGAGGAAAGAGCAGGAAAGGGTCTCCTGGAGTAACAGCCAGACAAGAAGTTTGTTTTTTAAGTGTGTATCTGTTTTTTACCACAGCTACACAATATTGTTTCTCTGCTTTCTAAATTTCTGTCAAGGCTTCAGACTTGCTTGAAAGACAGTTGGCATCTGTGCAAGTTAGACAAAGTGGGATGTAATGGAGACTGACAGAGGGAATTGTTTAAGGTTTTGGTTAAGTCTGCAAGAGCTGTCTCAATTAAAGGAGTTTGTTAGCTTTTTAACAAAAAGATTCATTACTGGAGGCCCTAAGTAGATCAAATACTGTTACCAGGCTTTCAGACTGTACCAGGGAAAGAAGTATTTTTCATCTGATGCTGACCATTGGATTATGGTCTGTCAGGCTAGAGGAAAATCCCTGCACAGGAATACTCTGGTTTATTAAAGAGTGTTCAGAAGTTACATCAGTGCAGGAGACATTAAAATGTAACAGACCCTTGATAATTTTGTACTCCCAAAGAACTTTGTCTGGATGTTGAACTTCATCTCAATACCTAGTTTTGTACAAACTAGGACGGCACTTCCTCCCATGAGACTCTGCATCAGCTCTACTTCATCTATGTGAGAGGTTAATGGACATCATCTATTTGGAGATCTATATCTCAATGGGAAGCTGATTTAGAGTCCTGAAGAGTCCACAGTTTCTAAAAATAGTGCCCAAACCAAGCTAGATTAAATAACAGCCTTTTAAAGAACTAAAAATTTTCTCCTCTGGAGTTCAAAGGTTTAGACGCTCACCTGTGACTGGTGAGAGCTAGTTCAAGTCTGTTTTCCCAAATGTTATTCTAGGAAGTGTAGTAGGTTTCTTTCTTTCACACTTTGGACACTTCAGTGGTACCACTCTGGTTCTATCATTACATCTGGTAAAAGACAGAAGAAAGCTTTAACAAAAATTGAAGTTCAATAAGCAATTTTTATTTTTTTTTTTGACAACTGGTTTTTGGTGACAAAAATCCTGACCTGTGGAATTTGATGCTGATATGAAATATACTTCCTAACACCACTATATATAATGAACAATAGCATCTCCAAATTTTGGCCTATACTGCAGAATCTGGCTTAAAAATCGGCACTATACTCTACATAACCATGGCTCTGTTCAGACACATGCGAAGTTGAAAATTGTTCCCAGCTGTAGATTTGTGTACAGGAAAACATCTCTGGGCATGCTGGACTCTGAGGAGATAAAAGTAGAAACCTTCTGTCAGAGAAGCATTTGCTCCAAGTAGTCCTCCCATGCCACCTCCACCTTCCCAGTCTCGGAGGCAGAAGCACACAAGCAATGAGCTTCTTTCAGGATCTTATCCTTGGGATAAGAAAAGCTACTGATGACAAATCTTAACCTGTTCTGCCCTAATATAATTCTTAACAGAAAAAGTCAATAAAACAATTTATTCTGTTGAAGAGAATTAGACTGATCTTTAAAAATATCATTCCCTGATTCTTTTTATGTTCAATTAAAAAAAAAAATATTTCAAAGATTTTCTAGTATGCACTCTGGTTACGTATCCTATTTTACGCAAACTTATAACGAATCCTTTTACACTTCTCATTAACTGAGCTATTTTCAGCACGCCTATGTTATCTGCTGTTTATATGCAATTTTACCACATACTACAAATGAGAAAGAAAGAACATATTTCAGACTTTTACTGGAGCTAAATATTAGCACCAAAGATGTTGGAAAGTATTAGAAATTTCAGTGACTCTATTGACATAACAGCAAGTTATCACAATTATGTAGTATTTCAGATAAAACCAGGAAATACTGATTTACTAACAAATACATTGAACGTATCCTGCATACAAAACTTTTAGTCCTAAACCTATAGTAATTTACATCTACCATTCTCATTCCTTCTTTTAGCTGGCTGATCCTCAAAACACAAAGTCTAAAGAGAACAGCAAATTTGTATTTGTCCTAGATTTATTAAATATTTGTAAGTTCATAAAGCTCAGCACCTGGAAAATAACAATTCTTTTTCATCTACATTTCTTCTCCTATTTCTGAGATTTTATTGCTGTCAGCTATGGCTTACCATCTTGTATTAGGAAGTAGTCAGGACTTAGAATAAGATGTCCAGGGTTAACCTTTTCACCTCATAAAACATCAGTACAGCTCAATTGCTCATGGCATTTTCCTCAGTCATTTAATTCACTTTCTATTTGAACTCAAGAGAAAGGACAGCAACATTTTCTGCCACTCTGACTATCAAGTAATTTACCTCAGCCTGCAAGGGATTAAGAGGTAAGGTAATTTCATGTCTTAAATTTTCAATTTCTTTCTATGAATAAGTGCTGACAAGACAGTTTACACATACCCATTTTCATTTCATGATCATACTACATTTTTATTGGTTAAGAAAAATGCATCTCTACACACATAATTTCAAGTCTAAGTTCTTAAAGACCAAAAAGAAAAAGAAAAAAAAAAACAGAAGCACAATTTATAGTTGTATTGTCCATATACTGATGCCATTAAGTGAAACTCTTCTCAAAAACTTCTGATTAACATTCCAGCAGAACTCCCACAAAAACATCACAGTTGTACCGGGCACTGTAGAGGCACACACATTCCTGTTCCAAAGAGCTCACAGTTTAATTTCAAGCAAGAAAATTGAACATCAACAAGAGAGACCGATGGAGACCAATAAATTAAGCTCAAACAGCTATTGAAGACAAGGTAAAAAACAGGAGTGAGGCATGGAGTAATTTCTTCCTTAGGAGGCTAATAAAGAAAATTTGCTTCTGTCCCATGGAAGCACCCATCAATACATATTTCTCCTTTTATTTTTCTAAAACATTTAGGTTTTCCACTTGTAAATGACAGAGCCATGTACACAATGTGATGACCTTATAATAGCGGTTCATCCACTTGAATGAAAAGTGACTAACACTGCCTTGAAAGAGCAGCAAGAAATCTCTTATAGCAGCCAACTGTGTGTCCTGTGCATTCAGCCATAGTTAGTGTTCACCAGCAACAATTTCCTTTCAGTTACCTGCAGAGCTTTGGTAAACTTACCTCATTTCCACACCATTAACTTCTAAACATTTTTTTCTTCCCACTGTCACTCACTGATCTCTTCTGTGTTTTTCTGTCAAACCCAATAGCTTTTCGAGCAGTCTCGCTCTGTCTATCTCAGAACAAACCCAGACATTGCTTCTTCTAAAGAGCCTTTCTTTCATTCGCATCTGTCTTTCTAAGTAGTTTGGGCAGTACTTGGACATTGCTCACCATCATTATTCTATGCTTACCCCAAAAGGGTGAAGCGTCCCATGATCCCAGGTGTGGCAGGCAGAGCCAATTTAACTGAGTTACTTAAAAGCGCAAGACACAATGCTTCACTGGCCTGGGCAGCAGTACTGTTGTGCCAAACATCAAGCAATTCATGTTGGCAGTGCTTTGAATCATGGGGCTTTATCTTCTGTAAAGAGGATTGCAAATCAAAATATGTATTCTAGTTTCATACAGCAGGATTATCAGCAAGCCAATGCATTTTGGTGATGTTCCTTTTAGCTCTATTTTCAGATGAGTACAATGACAGCTTTCGTTAACCTCTTCTGTGGAAAAAATGCACATATTCTAACATGTTAACATGCTAGACTGTAGATTTAGACTATAAATTTTCTGTCATCTCTTTAGTAAAAATAATAGAAATATCTCAGTCATAAATTTTTCTATTAGAAGAGAAAAAGTTGTGTCATAGAATCACTACAAAAAACAGAGCAGCTTAATGCATCAAATATAGAGCCACTCATTACACCATTAGAAATATTGTGTGCTTCCAGTTTTAAGGCATCCATTTTATATTTGAAAACTTTTAAAAACAAAAGGCAATACTGCTGCACAAGTTTTTCTTCATGACTCTCCAAAAAGCAGATTCTGGTAGTTAACTGTTTTTGAGAAGTGACTGAAAATGGTAAACCACCTGCCTATGTTAATTCAATGCCAGTTCAAGAACACTGTATTAGACATCTGAAGCTTCGTATTAAGTCTCCAAAACAGGCTCATGAAAATTTATCATGTAGTCTCAGACTGAAGTAACTTAAGAAAACTTCCTTGAACTGTTTCCATATTTACTGTAAGTCTGTCCTCATTACAAATTACTTAGTTTTATTTGCAATTTAAAATGTCATGTAATACACTTATGCACAAAAAACCCGAGCCTTCTGAACTTTCACTGAACAGGAAAAGTAAATTCACGAGCCTGAGCATGGATTATCTGAGTTGATTCTATATGATGGCTGAAACATCCAGAGACTTACTTTCCAAAGAATGGATGGCATTTATTGCCTGTGGGACACACTTCCTGTCAAATATATGAGGGAAATAACAGCAAAGCCAGAATTTGTATTTCCCTCTACAGCGGTCAGAAATAAAGACATGGCAAGGGATACAAAGAATAATATGAAGGACTTCTACAGCTATGTAAAGGGCAAAGTCCCTCCCACCATAAGAGATCAGGCTCGTGACCACCTGAGGAACCTGAATATACATAAGTCCTGGGACCTGATGAGATGCATCCCAGAGTCCTGAGAGAATTGGTCATGTAGTTGCCAAGCCACTCTCCATGATATTTGAAAAGTCATGGCAGGCAAGTGAAGTCCCCGGTGACTGGAAAAAGGGAAACACTACACTCATTTTTAAAAAAATGTAAAAGGAAGGTCCTGGGAACTACTGACCTGTCAGGCTAACCTCTGTGCCTACAAAAATAATGGAACAGATCCTCATAAAATCTATGCTAAGGCACATGGAGGACAGGGAGGTGGTTTGAGAGAGCTAGCATGGCTTCACTAAGGGCAAGTCCTGCCTGACCAACCTAGTGGCCTTCTATGATGGAGTGATGACATCAGTGGACAAGGGAAGAGCTATGGATATCATCTGTCTGAACTTCTGTAAGGCCTTTGACGCTGTCCCCCAAAGCATCCTTCTCTCTAAATTGAAGAGATATGGATTTGATGGGCGGACTGACTGTTCAGTGGACAAGGAATTGCTTGGATGGTTGCATTCAGATGGCTCAATGTCCAGGTGGAGGTCAGTGACAAGTGGTGTCCCTCAAGGGTCTATACTGGGACCAGTAATGTTTCATATCTGCATCAATGACATAGACAGTGGGATAGAGTGCATCCTCCGCAAGTTTGCAGATGACACCAAGCTGAAGGGTGCAGTTGATATGCCGAGGACGGGATGCCATCCAGAGGGACCTGGACACGTTTGAGAAGTGGGCCATGTGAACCTCCTTAATTCAACAAGGCAAAGTGCAAGGTCCTGCACCTGGGTTGGGTCAACTCCTAGTATCAATACAGGCTGGGTGGAGAATAGGTTTAGATTTACATCTGGATAGCAAAATAACTTCTTGTTATGTATGGAAACCATAAATATTTATACCCATGATGAAAAATAGAAAAACATTTTAAAACAACAGGGTGCTTCTCTGTCTGCTTCAATATTGTTATAAAAGGAAAAAAAAATATTACATATAAGAATCTTCTAATATTTCCTCATAATTTGTTAAACAAAAGCAAAATATTCCTTTACAGTACAACTGAAGGATACAATGCTGAAACTGTGAGCTCAGAGACTAGACAACTGTTGCCTTCATTGCAGATAATGACGGATTGACAGAACAACTAGAAATTTGTATACTAGAATAATAAACGGATTTCTAAGCTGTATTGCTGTCCAATCATTAACCAGGGGAAAGCAATTTCCAATATTGACCAACACTAGAATATAAAGACCCAGGGCAAAAATCCAAGCTACTAAATATATTGATTTAAATAATTTACAGACATAGGGAAGAATAAATATAAGAAGAAATAACTGATGCAGACATTCACAAAGGGAAATGACTTTAAAGCTTGCAGTTAGTAAATTCTCTGTTCAAGGACTGACACAATACCACCCTCCTTCTGGGGGAAAAAAATAATAAATAGACATGGGCTTTAGCATATTTAACAGCCATCTAATTTCACATAATCACATCATTTGAAATATCACTACAAACAAAGAAGCAATAAAATACATGCAAATTCTCTTTATTAATTATCTTTTCTAAAATACATTTTCTGGTCTCTACTCTCCTCCCCCTTCTTTCTTCAACCTAGCAATGATTTCTGCCTCTCACAGACTTGATTGCTCTGATGACCTCAATCAAAAGGCAATTATCCAGCAAGGATGGAAGGTAATTATTCCCATCAAGGAGAGATTGAATGCACCTGAATAGACAGCTGCAGTTCTTCCAGGGATTACATTATTACTATAGAAATAGCCTCCATTAATTTGTGATGCATGTCAAATTTATGATAAAAAGTTGATTTGTTTGCAGGACAACTACTTTTCCCATTTCACCCAACATTCACTTTAATGAAAGAGCAACAGTCAACTGTAAGTTACTTTAGTGTGTAAGTGACAACTGTCAGCATGTAACCATCTGCTCAGGAGTTGATATATAAAACCAGGAAAGGTTTTTTCCTGGAGCTTAAATTGAAGCTCCAGATAGATGTGTGTGTTCTGGTTTTGTTTGGTGAGGGGGGGCCTAAGGTGGCAGCTTCTGTAGGAAACTGCTAGAAGTCGCTCCCCTTTGTTCAGTGGACTCAGCCGGGCCTAGGGCGGACCCGCTGCTGGCCAAGGCCAAGCCAAT
>WHYT01012930.1:78903-107604 GCA_009806455.1 Tetrax tetrax
TTTTTTTTTTTTTTTTTGAGAATCTCTTTTAGCTGAAATGGCATTTTTCATTAAAATATAATCGATTACAACCATTTTGACAACATATTGATCTTTTTCACAAGCAGGTGATTATACTCTGTTTTTGTATGACTACCACAGAGATATTTTTCTGTAGATGTTTGCAAAAGCTCCACAGAAACAGTTATGGCTGCATCCTATAAAAGGAAAGGGAAGCTACAATTTAAACAAAGAAGCAGTTATGGATGTGCAGAGATTTTTCTTTTCATGGACGAATATTATCACACCAGGCAACGGGCAAATTATATATCCATAAACTTCAAGTTAAGAAAGACTGGTAAGGATAAAAATCAGTAATTAAAGCATAAGACTCTCAAGATCTTGAAACACTGCTTTTCTCAGCTTACTTCCTTAGACATTCTCACCAATGCATAACTAGTCAATTCTTGCAGATGTTGATTCTGCCACCTGGGTAACAAAACCAAAAATTAAAGTGAAATCTTTCCATGAGCATGACATATCAAATTCGTTGAGATCACTCTCACCACTTTTGCTGAGGTGCAATATATAACTTAGCCCCTATATATATCCAGTTTTATCTAACAAATTTTCTTCTAGCATTTAGAAAACGCTTTTTACCTCCCCTATTCTTTATACAGTTTTATAAAGTATTTGGTCCGTTATAATTTATGAATAAAGTCATCATTAACTGTTTTGTAGACTTTCTGAACTAAACTTCCACTCTGTTGACTGGAATTTATAGTGATCTTGTGTGATCCTTTTCAGTCCTAAGTTCTATGATTTAAGTCTTCCTAGTTTAAAATCAAATACTCTGCTCATACTTAAAGGTGAAATAGGATAGACTGGCCTAAATCCATCAGAACAAAACCAGGAAAAGTGATAGATAATGCTGAAGTGTAAAGAGAATGTTGCTGACGAAATCATATTAAAATAACAGTATTTACTGATGGAATTTCAGCTTGTGTCTTGCTCATATCAAACTCATCACAAGTTTGAGGCTAGAAAATCTGCAAAATAGCCTTTAGTTTCTTCTTGTTTCCCAGTCATCTATAAACACAGGCAGCGCACACTTATCACCGTATCTTGCAATCGTCATCACCTCTTCAGCTAGTATCTTTCAGCTTATGTCCAAATGAAGGAACAATCCAATATTCTGCAGGAAAAAAGAGCCAAAACAAAGATAATAAAAACCCCACACACTGTTGTGATATACTTTTTCTCTCTTTTTCCACTTAAATACAAGGTTATGACACTAAAGGGCTTCATAAGCCTTTCATCTCTGTATAAATGGATGCTTAAATATCTTTTCCAATTTATTCCTAAATACTCCACTCCTAACTTTAGGCATCCTTTGATGTTTGGCAATCCAAGTGTTGTCTACATTCAAGGAGCTAAACTCAGCTTCCACCTCCTGGATTTCCTGTGATTTCCTAAGTCAAGGCAGTCTCAACAATAAAAAGATCTGAAGCGGTATCCCCAGTGCTGCAAGACTCTACTAATGCCAACTTCCTTACTCGCACTCAGCAAAACTCTTTGTTTCATTGTCAACTCTGCCAAAATAGTTGAACACACTCAAAATACTTGCCTACTAAGAAAGATGCTCAGCAATCAGATCATTAACCCTTTGCTACTCTATATTTAACTCTCCTCAAAACGCTGCAAAATAACAAGTTTCCAGAGCATATTATAATTCCAAGTAAAGTTGGTATCAAAAGGCAAGAACATCATGTTTCCTTTTATCCTGGCTCTAAACTCAGCCAGAACAAACTCAGCCCTCTCCTGCAGATCACTCACGTATCACACTGTGCAGCAAAGAGTTTCAGCCTCAGCATGAACAATCTCCACCCTAATTTTGTCAATAAAAGCAATCCTGTCATTAACTGTAAAACCGAGTTTAATGTGTAGGCCTGTATTTTAACAATGGTTTGCAGAAAGTTCTGCACAAGTGCTCAGCAGAGAACATTTTGTTTGGTATCACCTATGAAACCATCGTGCCAATTCTTACTTGCTTTACATCTAAAGTTTACTTTGGTAAGATTGTTTTACAGGTGCACTTGAAGTTTTCCATGAAATAAGTAGGATTGCATTTAATCCTAATTAATTAATAAAATTAATTTAATTTAATTACCTATTCACCTCAAAGGTGTGGTACCTCTCCCAAAACAGAGATTTTAATACATCTAACAATGTCAGAAAAAAATGTTCCACCCTTTTGAGAGTAAGAAGGGGTAGCAAAAACACTGTCTCAGTTTAAAATATGTATAATTGTTTTCAGACATTGGAACTGAAAGCATTATTAGAAAATCTTATTATCTAGCAATATCCTGTTAACTTGGTAGAATAAAGCCAAGTTCTCCCTTATTCTTTTAATACTGTTTTCTGAAGAATGAATTTAAGTATTTCACTTTTTTGTTTGTTTGTTTAAGGAATTAACATGTATGATAAAGGATCAGGGCCAGCACCTGGGAACTGTAGTATTTCTGAAGGTTTCCAAGGTCTCCAGAATCATACTTATTGCTCCTGGAGATATATCCTTGTTCCCAAGAAATTCTCTGAAAAAGCCTGTAAAATCAGTGGTTTAAAACAACCTGAATTAAGTATTTGAGCAGTTACAGAGAATTAAATAATATTTGAAGAAATTACTGTTTCACAAGTGTACAGTATTAAACACAGTGCTCTTGAAGCACTAATTTTCTTTAAGGAAGTCTCCCATTCAGTGATTACCTTAGTTTGAGAAACTGTCATTTCCTATAATTATTTCATTGTCACTAGTGCATTGGCTGTCACTTTGGCACTAACAGTGTTGCATGCTCTTTTAAAGGGTCACTATTACCAATTTCAGTCCAGGCTGGATAGACTGACATGACAATAACAGAACAGAAAGGTTACTTCTTAAATGTATTAGCCATGACAAAAGCACTATCTATTTTAAATGAAATTTGACAGTTTTTGGTGCTCAGTTCCTTCAGTTTTAAAAATGGACTAACAATGGAATTAATTAATACTGCTGAGAAACATCATCATTTCAAGAACGAGTAATCTTTAAAGATTTTATATCCTAACACTTCCATAATTGCTTTAAGAAATACCTTAAGAAAAAAAAATTAAAAAATGTTCAGTGCATTTTAAACCTATTGGACTGAACTGGTGATCTGCAGGCACAGTAGTTTAGGTACGCTTCCATATAAACTGCTTTCCTTTTGGAAGAAGTCCTACTGAATGCTACTACTGGGTCTGTAAATGATCTGTCAAAAGATGCTACTGCAGAAGTTTCCATTTGAGAGGAACTTAAGAAAAAAAGTAGTGGAGGGAGAGGTACATGTCCTCCCAAACTGCCTGTCAGTCTTGTTCAAGAGTAGATCCAGATACTAAATTTATTTCCTTTGGCAGCAGAGGATGAAACATTTTTAAAAGAAGATTTCCATGAAAAAGTATTCCATAAAGTGTCACAGTATTGGTGACAGATTAAGGATACACCCACTCAGAAAGCTTTATGTAAAATTTTTACCTTTCAAATTCTGTTTTCACAAGAAGATGACATAAATATGTTACAATTTTTTGAGCAGGATCTTTCTAGTGTCTTGTTTATGTATCACTTAGCAATAAGCAGAGTGGAAGCACTGTCATTACTTTGCAGGTTATTAATTTGATTTCTGCAGATTCTCCTGTGATTCTCCACAGCCATCTAGATCTTTGAAGCCATATATCATGACAGGATGCTGACTTCTGATTTCGGAATCTTATAAGTGAATTATTATTTCTGAATTGGGAACTTGAATATAGGGTACTGTTTGTATGAATAATATTAACATATAAGGGCAATACGTAGATGTACCCAGGCTGGCAAAAAAAAATATAAAAAATAAACTCACAGAAATCAGGAAATAAAATATTTCCAGCTAATCAAAAGGGAATTTTTACCTGTACATTTTCCAATAAATTTCCTAACATTTATAACTTGATCAAGGTTAAATATCATGTTAGTTACCAAGATATCAGATAATAACGTTACTTTCAGATAGATGAAAAGGCAAAAGTACATTTCCAGTCACAACTGACATAATATTAAAAGAAAATCCTAGAAGGGAGCCGTGAAAAGACATTTCAGACAGTCGAAGTTACCTATGGAGAGACTCTGTATTGTTTACTCAGATATACAAGCTTTATTAAAATAATCGTGATATCAGAGAGATTAGAAACCTTTGAAATATTTAAAATAATTTGTTCCCAGAAGCTAGGTGAAAAATTTACCTTTCTTCAGTTACGAAGAAATATTTACTATAGCAGCTGTAAAGTAAGGAAAATGATAAACTAAAGTAATCACTATGCATAGTTTTAAATCAACAGCTTTAAAAGAGCTAGTCAAGGAGCAATCTGGTCTGCTGATGTCCTAGATCAACCCTTGAAACACTAGAAAGTCCATGGCCGTGGAACAAAATTGATGCTGTGGCAATAAAAAGTTTCATCTGTATTAAGCAAGTAATTCTCAATCTATCAACTGCACGCTAATCTGTTGAGAAATAACAGGTAGGACATAATTAATAAAGAAGGACAAGGTCATGTTAACTGGCATGAATTACACAAAAGCGCTGATAGTGTACTTAACAATTAAAGGAAGGCAATTACACCAAATCAGCATGGATTTATGGAAAGTAGATCTTATCATTCCTTTTTTAAGCAGTTATAAACTTGGCTGATAAAACAATAGTGCTGATGCAACATGCTTAGATTTTAAAAAGACATTTCTTTTGATACCACAACTATTCAAATTGCTCTCATTTCTCATTTAAAATGTAAAGTATCCCAAATGCTGAAATCAATGAAACATTGATTAGTTAATAATGTGAGTAAAAAAAAAAACTGTCTGTTATTAGGATGGTTGCCTACTAGGTTCCCAGATACCTAGTTGTGTCTAACACCTATTTCACATAATTTAAAAAAGATGTTAAAAAAAAAAACCCTAGTCCAAACAAATAATATTTGTAAATGACAAAACAATCAGACCACTAATCTTGGATTACCTGATGAGTCAGAAAAAAAAAGCAACAACCCCCTCTTCCCGTGTAGTTTTGTTTTCAATGTCACTAAAGGCAAAATAGTGTTGCTAAGTAGCAAGAACATGGATTATATTTCTAGGATGCAGGACTCTGAATAACTTCAGAATCAAATCACTACAAGCCAATGTCACAGGCAAAACAATAATAATAATAAAAGCTCTGGGGGGTAAAATAATAAAATATTGTGTATATAAGACAGTTCTCTTACACACCTCCTACTCAAATACTGTGTTTATAATTCACAGAGGATGTCAAGGAGCTGAGAGCATTCAGAGAAGCACTATTATTGATTAAAAAGTGTGGAAATTATGCCTTCTAGTGAAAAATTCAACTCCTTATACTAATGGAAATGTTAAAGGTAGCGTGTCCAGAAGTAAACTACCTTTAGAATACAGAACAGCCAATGGAGTGTTTTATGTATTAATAGCATGATGTCACAAAATTGAAGGCTGAAAATTAAAGCTTGAAATTCTTAGACTGAAATAAGTACACGTTTAATACTCCAAAAGATTAAGCATTGGATCAACTTTACCATGAGCTTTTATAGCATCTTTGTCAACAAATGTGTTTTGTTTTAAAACTTGATTTTTTTTTGTCCTCAGATATTTGTTATAGAGATTTTATAAGATCTATTGTCTAATTTAGAGAGATCAGACTAGGTAATTCCAATAGTTCTTTTCGTGTTATTTAAGAATACTACCTCACTTCATTGCTTAAACATAGCTCTCATTGATCATTTCTCTGTAAAAGTAAAAGGTGTACATCTTTTAAGAATAATATAGTCTCCCTGATGATATTCTACAATATGGAATACAGATATTTAGGAGGTAAACAGACAGCTTATCTGCAGTTACCATTAATGTTGTTTTCAGTTTACTTTCTTATCAAAATTACATCTGTTCTTACAGCCTCGTTCATTGCACCGAGAAAGAGAAAAAAAAACCACAAATTCTGCTTAACTGTAATAAATTCTGCTAAGCAAACTCCACAACTGACTGGCTTGAGGTTTTGCTATGGCTGTTGATCAAAAGGCATCAGGAAGAAGTGCAACTTTAAGGAATTGCAAGCATCACTTCAGAGCTGTTGTTCAATTTTCCCCTTCTAAAGATCAAGTTCAAAAACTTCAGAGTACACACATATGCTAGAATGTATTCTCTATTTTTAAAAAAATATTATGAATTCTTGAAAGCATCAGTATTAAGAAAATATAGAGATACAAAAAATTTACATTTTTGGAAACATGTTGTATACAGGCAATATCGTCCATTCATTCCATGTATAAGCGGCATTAAGCGTTGTCTGAAATCCTGCTGTTCCAGGAATAGTTACTTGAATCTGACACATATTTAAGGATCTGGTACATCATACATGTCTGTTGTGTTCAAAAGTCTCTAACAAAGAAACAATCAGTGGGCTGGAGCACCTTTCCTGTGAGGACAGGTTGAGAGAGTTGGGGCTGTTCAGCCTGGAGAAGAGGAGGCTCCATGGAGACCTTACAGCGGCCTTCCAGTATCTAAAGGGGGCCTACAAGAAAGATGTGGAGAAACTCTTTAGCAGGGCCTGTTGTGATAGGACAAGGGGTAATGGTTTTAAAATAGAGGGAGGTAGATTCAGACAAGATATTAGGAAAAAAAAATTATAATGAGGGTGGTGGAACACTGGAAGAGGTTGCCCAGAGAGGTGGTGGATGCCCCATCCCTGGAACCATTCAAGGCCAGGTTGGACGGGGCTCTGAGCAACCTGATCTGGCTAGAGATGCTCCTTGCAGGGGGCTTAGACTACATGTCCTTTGAAGGTCCCTTCCAACCCTAACGATCCTATGATTCTGTTCTAAAACCCCACAGGCTCCTACTTACAGTGTCAGAATTGTCAGTGTTTCTTAAAGGAGATATTAAATTGGGACTTACACTAATAAATTATTATTATTATAGAATCATAGAATCATAGAATGGTTAGAGGTGGAAGGGACCTTCAAAGGTCATCTAGTCCAACCCCCCTGCAAGGAGCAGGGACATCCCCAACTAGATCAGGTTGCTCAGAGCCTCATCCAGCCTGGCCTTGAATGTTTCCAGGGATGGGGCATCCACCACCTCCCTGGGCAACCTCTTCCAGTGTTCTACAACTCGCATTGTAAAAATTTTTTTCCTAATATCCAATCTAAATCTACCTCCCTCTGTTTTAAAACCATTATCCCTTGTCCTATCACAACAGGCCCTACTGAACAGCCTCTCCCCATCTTTCCTGTAGGCCCCCTTGAGGTACCGGAAGACCGCTATCAGGTCTCCCCGGAGCCTTCTCTTCTCCAGGCTGAACAGCCCCAACTCTCTCAGCCTGTCCTCATAGGAGAGGTGCTCCAGCCCTCTGATCATCTTCGTGGCCCTCCTCTGGACCCTCTCCAACTGGTCCATGTCCTTCTTATCTTGAGGACTCCAGAACTGGACACAGTACTGCAGGTGGGGTCTCACCAGGGCAGAGTAGAGGGGCAGAATCCCCTCCCTTGACCTGCTGGCCACGCTCCTCTTGATGCAGCCCAGGACGCGGTTGGCCTTCTGGGCCACAAGTGCGCATTGCCGGCTCATGTTGAGCTTCTCATCCACCAGCACTCCCAAGTCCTTCTCCTCAGGGCTATTATAATTGCATGGAACAGTTCAAGATCAGTTTTGAGTACGTCTTCACAGAAAGCTACAACCTTCTCAGCAGGTTGAAACTTGTTGACCTGATTTCTACTTTCATAACCCTTTAAGGGCCAATATGTTTTGCTGATACCATCCTCTCATCACACTCATTAAAATTCTTTGTATCCATTTGTATCTGCACTGCAGGATCATCTCTGTAAAGCTGTATTTTCATCTTCATGAAATAGGTAAAATTATTCATAAAGCTATCAAGTAATTACTTTGCAATTACCTATATTTATATCACATTTTTCATTTGGCCAATTGAGTTCATTATCCCAGTGACATGAATGCAGATATTTCTGGATGAAACAAAAGAAACAACATGCTAATGGAATGTTGTAGAATATAGTGCCTCATGTCCTGGTGCTACATGAGAATTCAAGGTCAGCGGCGCTGTTTTGGAATTATGGATGCAGATACTTTAAATCAGAAAAAAAAAAAGGACATTCTTTTATATAAGGTACACTGAAGTTATGAATTATAAGCATTTATTTATATTTAACATTTATTGTAGTCTATCTAATTATTATGAACTACAAAGATATTTAAAATACTAATGTTTTTATATGTTTGCCTCTGGGACTAAACTCTGAAGTTCTAATTCAGGAAAAAATGTTTCTATTACTTTTACCCCCTCCTTAAAACTAGAGTTATTCATCACATAAATCAGAAAATATTTAATTTTCATTATTTTACCTGTGAAAAAGTCATATATGACCTTCAAAATAAATGTGGGTTTTTCCTTGGAAACTAAATGTTATCAAATACTAAGTAGTTGCATGATAGTTGGGTAATGTTGTACCTTTGTTTTGTTCCATCTCTGGAACATATACGCGGGCAAAAATATTTTACTCTAACTAGATACTCACTTCCATATAGGAGTATCAAGGTGAAACCTCGATCAAGTCTGGAGAATCTAATGATTTTACCTGGCCCTTAATTCAGCCAAACTCTGCAAATGGTTCCCTTGGCATTTTTTGTATCAGAAGAAGATAATAGGCCTTGAATTCTTATGTGGAAGGGTGAATCAGTACTTGCTGAAATACACTGAATTCCTCTATTAATGATCAGACAGAGAATACAGCAAATACTCCTTCTCTTCCCAATATTTCCTTGGCAGTGTATCCAGATGTCTTCAAGGCTATATAACGTCCAGCCACACCTTCACTTCCAAGTGGTCAAGCCACCATCACCTTAGTACCAACGTTGCTTATTCTGTAATGCATTACAATTTAAACGAAGTTTAACATCAATGTCAATTCAGTTTATACAAAACACTTGATTTCTATTGTCTTATAGCACTAATGGCAGTCCAAGGCAATCAATACAGAGCTCTTTGGCTCTGCACCCCAGGAAATAAACCTCAAACATGTACTTCTCCAAAATGCACAAAGTATCTCTGCCAGAGCTATCTTTATAACTGAGATAACTGCCTATCAATTTCTCAATTATTTCAGGTCAATCCTAATGAAGTGTCAGTGCAATCCCTGTCTCTCTCTTTGAATTCATTAAAATAAAAGAAAAAAATGATGTAAGGGTTTTACATCATGTCTTTGAATTATAACTGCTTTTCTGTTTATTTGATATGGAACAACCTTCATCAGCTCTCCCACTTTTGTTGACTGAATTCTGCTAACCCCAGGTGGCACATGAACAATAATGTAAATTAAATTTGACATCTCTATTGACTGAGTCATTGAAAGAAAAAAAGCAAGCACCACTGATTTCCTAAATGTTATTTTTGCATTAGAAAAAATTCCACCTTTATCTTTCTAACAAATAAAATTATATTCAGAATAAATTATTTCCTCATATGATAACTGGAATTACAATATAGGCAGTTTATGTGCCTCTTACTATTGAAGTGGCTGATTACTTTGAATAAACACACCTTTGTTGTGGTTGCTGACAGTATTTGACCATTCAGACTACACTTTTACATGTTTGTGATGTTGCTATGTCCTTTTGTTGTTTTTCTGAAGTTTACCCTAAGTAATTTATGAGGCATTATTGCTGAAATTAAAAGAAAAGATTGCTCTGCTTGTGCTAATCCCTGAGCTGTTAGAATCACAAAAAAATCAGAAATACTAGCACAGCAATCTCATGTTTCTGAGACTTCAGTTTTGACAAGTGTGTTGTCCAGATGCCACAGGTGCTCTTTGCTTGTTCTTCTGAAAATATCTATAAACTTACCTTTTATAAAACTTTGCATTGTCAGTCCACACATGGTCAAATCTGAGAGGTATCAGCAGTTAAATGCTCTGGGGACTCAACATGTTTCATTTAACACAGCCTATACCCACTGCTCATATTGAATCTTGTCTTTGTGCAGAAAGCAAGAATTTTTTCTTCAAAAGCTTCTTTCAGGGCTAAGGACTATAACGGAACTTCGCACAAAGCAAATAAGGAAGACTACTGTATTTTTTCTACAGTCAATAAGAAAGAAAAGAAGAAACAACTTTCTGAAATATGAAAAGAACAAGAAAAAGATAAAACAACAGAAGATGGAGCAAAAAGGTAAACACGAGCAGCAGAAAGAAGAAAAAAAACATTTCTTGCAGCCTGTCAAAACCTCCTGAAAATCAGTGAACTACAAAGCTTCCTCAGAGGTAAGCACAAAGACTGCTTTCCAGTGTCTGTCACTTACATGCATCCCTTGGTAAAGTACTTTTCAAAATCCCAGTCTGAAGATTAAGAGTAACAGGAAATTAACAGGAAAGTACTATAAAAAAAAAAATAAAATCTCCAACTAATTAAAAACAACACCCTCTGCCCTCCTCCAGTCCCCTTCCCCCACCAATCAAACACAAATATGTCACAACTATATCAGGCTGTAAAGGAAAAACTGAAAAGGTAGAACGTAACCTGAAATCACCTTGCACATGTAGCCATTTTGGTATAGTTTTTAGTTAAATGATCACATAGTATTTCCCACAGGATCCCTACCTCATTTAGGTACCTTATACTGGAAACAGACAGGACTATCTGTTTCAGACAGCTGAAGTTCAATTTGCAAGGGTCCTAAGTGTCGACAGTCAAAACTGAAATCAGTGGGAGCTCTGATCTGAATTAAAGTTTTGCGAAAGTGCTAAGAAAACTGAAAAAAAAAAAGTCGGCCTCTTAGCTTGTTGAGTAGGGCCTCAAAACTGGCCAGCAATTTTGGAGATGCTGCCTACCATGTGTAATGAAGTTCCCTAGTGAAGTGTGGATAATATAATGTTATCTCAGATAACCACTATAAGGAGAAATTCACTGACAGCCTGGAAGAGTGAAAATATTCTGAATGAAGATTCCAGAGTCAAGCTCTTACAAAAACTGATAATTCTTTCTTTGCTAAAGATTTACTTGATATAGAACAGGTAGGACTAGATAAGACTCCACAAATAGTGAAAATAAATACTAATTTTTTTTTTAAGAAAAACACTAAATGCCTGTGTTTCAGCACTACACAGAAATGACTGCAGTCAACCATACTGGACACAGACATAAGCAATTTTGTTAGCTACCTTCTGTTTATGATATGTGGTCACTACTTTTTTAGAGCTAAGCATATGTCCACCACAGTAGTAATTTTTTTCCATAGATATAATGTTGACTGGGCACTACAGGATAATACCATAGAATCACAGAATCAAACAATGGTTTGGGTTTGAAGGGACCTTTGAAGTAGTCTAGTCCAACCCACCTGCCATGGACAGAGACATCTTCCATTAGATCAGGTTGCTCAAAGGCCCATCCAACCTGATCTTGAACACTTCCAGGAATGGGAAATCCACAACTTCTCTGGGCAACCTCTTCCAGAGTCTCACCATAGTAAAGAATTTCTTCCTTATGTCCAATCAAATCTACCTTCTTTCAGTTTAAAACTGTTACTCTAACATGTTCATGCCTTTCTTGTACTAGAAACCCTAGAATAGGATGCAGTACTGGTGAGGCCTCACGAGGGCAAAGTAGAAGGGCAGAATCACCTCTGCTGACCTGCTGTCCATGCTTCTTCTTACGCAGCCCCGGACACAATTGGATTTCTGGGCTGCAAGTGTATGTTGACATCTCATGTCCAATTTTACATCTACCAATATCCCAAAGTCCTCTACAGAGCTGCTCTCAATTAATTCATCACCCAGTCTATATTGATACTGGAGACTCCTCTGACTCAGACCTTGCACATGTCCTTGTAGAACTCCACGAGGTTCACATGGATCCACTCCTCAAGCCTGTCAAGGTCCGTCTGGATGGCAACCCTTCCGTGAAGCATATCAACTTCACCACTTAAGTTGGTGTCATTTGCAAGCCTGCTGAGGGTGCAATTAATCACACATTCTATGTCATTAATAAAGATATTGAACAGTATCAGTGCCAGTAGGGATCCCTAAGGGACATGACTTGTTACTGATCTCCACTTAGACATTGAGCCATTGACTGTAACTCTTTGGACGTGACCATCCATCCAATTCCTTATCCGTTGGACAGTCCATCCATCAAATCCATATCTCTTCAGTTTAGAGAGAAGGATGTTGTGGGGAACCATGTTGAAGGTCTTATAGAAGTCAAGATAGATGGCGTCAGTTGCTCTTCTCTTATCCACCAACGCAGTCACTCCATCGTAGAAGGCCACTAGGTTAGTCAGGCACAATTTGCCCTCTGTGAAGCCATGTTGATTGTCTCTAATCACCTCCCTGATATCCATATGTCTTGACATGTCTTCCAGGAGAATCTATTCCATAATCTTCCCAGGCACAGAGGAGAGGCTGACAAGTTAATAGTTCCCAGAGTCCTCCATTTTAAAAATGGACCTGATGTTCCCTTTTTCCAGTCACTGGGGACTTCATCTGACTGCCATGACTTTTCAAATATCATGGAGAGTGACTTGGCAACTACATTAGCCAATTCCCTCAGGACCCTGCAGTACATGTCATTGGGTCCCATAGACTTGTGTATGTTCAGGTTCCTCAGACGGCCTAGAACTTGATCTTCTATAATGGGTGGGACTTCGTTCCCCCATTCCCTGCCTTGAGATTCAGTGCCTCAAGGAAGTGGGAAAAACAACTGCTGAGGCAAAAAAAAAGTGAAGGGCCTCAGCCTTCTCCATATCTGTTGTCACCAGACATCCTGTCCCATTTATCGGGGGGTACAATTTGTTTTGTCCTCCTTTTCTAACTAATGTAACTGTAGATGCCTGTCTTACTATTCCTCACTTCCCTCAATTTAGCTCCAACTTGGAATGCATGTCCCTGTTTCAACTGCAAATGTATTTCCCTCTTGTGTTTCAGTTTGACCAAGAGGTTCTTCATTGGATATGCCAGTCTCCTGCCATATAGTCTGAGCAGAGTCAGCCTTCCAGAGTGTGTATTGTTTGGAACAGTATAGCATTATCTGCAACAGACATTTTTTGTTTGCCTTTGGGACTAAACTCTGGAGTTCTTATTTATGAAAAAAAAAAAAAAATAAAAATAATCAATCAATGTATCAAACTGCTCTGTCAGCTTCAAGTAGCAGCCCAGATACAGAGATAAAAGTATTAAAACACAAAACTGCTATTTATAATCTTGCACAAGTACAGACATTCACTGACCCTACTATGCAATTCAAATGTCTGTGTTTTGTTTCTGGGGAAATGAGCATTGTTTTCAACTTATATGTGCTCTAAATACAAAATAAATCATCCAATTTTACAACAAAGCCAGTAAGAATTCTAGAGAAGCTAAAACTTAGACTGTTTTTCAGCACCATTTTTACCAAGGAGATCTATGAAAACAGAGATATAAAGAAAGCTTCTCTAGTTTTGTTTAGAATAGGCAATAAAACAGACATCAGACTGATTTGAAAAAGTGTAACTCAGTTTTTAAATTGTTTCCTAGTACATCTAATGCAAAGGTTGCAGGGTGCTTATTCTAAAGCCAGAACATACGCCTGTTTATCTTTGCCTATACATAGGAAAGGCAGCATTAACTTCAAATCAGCTAAAAACTTCTGTAAACTCCTGAATATTAAAATCTATTGTTAAACTCCTTCTCAAATTAATTTTCACATTTTGATGGTCTGAGAAAGATGAAAAAAGATGAAAAAAATTCCTCCAAGCTTCTGCCAGTTTTGGTCCAACAAGGAAAAAATAATTCTTCTCAAGCCTGAAGTGACCTGTCAGACTTTTTGCATTTTTAAAACCACCTAAAAGTACAGTAGATGGAAGGAGGATGTCGTAGTGACAATGCGCTTAGTAAAGTTTTTGGCAAACATTATAATGAAGAAGGAAGGTGAGTGTACAGAGGCAGTATATTTCCCCTCTCTCCATCTGGTAGCTGGGGCAGAGACACTCCATGCTATGAAGTGGTCTCCCCTTCATTTTCACATGATTTTCTCTCTTTTTTTTTCACATCCTTCTCCATCTACAACTTGATAATTTCCACCATCTGTTAAAGCAGGCAGAATGGTGATAACGGCTGACAAAAAACTTCCCTGTGGCTTCCAAGCAGACATTTCTTGCACAGACAAAACAAGTCCAAATATTTTTTTCCAGCGATGACAATTAATTTGGCTAGCTGTTCATTTCAGCTGAATACTTAATACAATATGCAGTTTTAAAAATAATTTATAGGATTTTTTAAATGATGATTCAGATTTTAGCACTATAGAACATAACTATGTACTCAATTTTTGCATCAAGGTAATAAAACCTTTGGAAAGCATATTAGAATTCTAAACATTGCATTAATGTATTTATGTTTTATTAACACATATTGAATACTGTTTATTCTAGTTCCATCAGCACAACAGAATTATCAAATAAATGAGAATTAAATTGTATCTCTTCAGTAAAGATCTATACAGAAGATACCCTAATTCAAATGACATTTATATCATCTGTATATTGATGTAGTTCCATTAACTTTCATGAATTCCTCTGAAATTTTCACCTTTTTAAAAAAAAGTAGAATGAAGCTCAGAATCTAGTTAAAAAAAAAAGAAGTAAGTGGCAATCATCTGGAAAAAGGTTCCAGAGACTGCAAATTGACACTTTTTCATTCAAGACAATGTAAAAAATCTCACTGACAGCACACTAAAGAAATGTGAAGGGGGAGGGAAGAGAAACTCATTTATTCCTGCTTCAGTAGATCTAGTAAATTATATATTTATTTGCATACATACACAGTTTTTCTCTGTAACCAGATCTAAATATTTGCAAGCCCTCCTTGACTTGCTTTGTGCATACCTTTTCAATTTTTGCTTTTTGAAGAGTCAGCTTGAGAGTCAAATTTGGAAACTTCTCAATACAAGGAAAGCTTCATTTAATTGCACAGTCATTATACCTTGAACTGGAATTTGTTTTCATATGTTCAGGATTTGTGAAGAATTGAGATAAAGAGGACAGGACTAGCAAAAGAATCTACTGTCTTACCATTTGTCTAATCATAAATTTTAAGTAAATGGCCGGAGAAATAAACTATAAACTCAAGTTGTTCAAGTTGTCTAATTTTCAACAGATGTAATCGCTGTGAAGAATGAAAGTATTCTCTAAGCTTTGGCAAACTGCTCAAGTTGTCTTGCAAATCTACAGGACCTAATAAAAATACATGGTATTCACTGTCTATCAGAGTTAAGCCTACTTATCTACATCTACGATTTCAGATTATGCCATTCCGGAAGTTATAAAATTCTCTAAAAACACCTTATGCCATTCTGCAGTGTTTCTATAGTGCTTCAAAGATCATATTTAATTAAAAATAACACAAACATAGCTATTTTTTAAACACTAATTTTAATATAAGCACTATAAATCCATCTACTAGGCCAATTATTAAGCATTCTAAATTCAGATGGCATTTGATACCACTTCCACTGACGGACCAGGTAGGTGTTCTGCTATTTAAAAGATCAAGAAAAGATAATTCAGATAATTTATCTTCCTGAAGTGGCTATGCACCATGTAATTAAATCCTTAAAACACATTTCAGAAATGGATGTTTTACTTTTGTCAATTTTGAAATGCTCCCTACATAAGGACTGAAATACCTAATAACCTTGATTTTCTTTTTTTTTTTTTAGCGAATATATTTAGTCTTCTTCCAAATAGTATCTGTCAATATCACAATATGATAGCATTCAAACATTTATGTGCAAATGCAGAGCATGTGATATTTTGTCACTTAGCAACACTGCGCAATAATTTTGCCCTCCTCCCCACCTTTTTATTCTCATGCAAAATGTGTTCAAGACAAGAAATGCTTAGAGAAAAATTGTTCCTACAGTGAGACGTTTTGACATAAAAATCTTTTTTTCACCAAAGATAAAAAGCACCTTGTCATTCATTTCTAATTACAGTCTCCATTCTGTCAGTACAGAAAGATGCCAGCTCCCCGTGGTGATGTCATACGTTGACATCTACAAAACTACATTGGACTTTGTCTACTCTTGATATTTGCCAAGATCAGTCAGTGTCAGCACCGATACACACCGACAAAGGGAATTTATTATTATGAGCATTAATTGTGTTTAAAGTCAAGAAAAGGGTATTATGCCTTCTGATATCAATAGTTGCTGAATTATCTTCCAAAACAATGGAGAAAGCTCTGTTTCATATTCCTATTCTGTGATGCTAAGTCGCTGAACTGCAATGACAACAGAGATTTCACACTCCAAAAATCAATTTGAAAAGATGTAAACTTATTAAAGATTAAACCAAACTATTTAGTGTTCTGCAATTAGTGTTAACATCCAGGCTAAAACTACCAGCAGGGAAATAGCTGAACGGAATTGGTAACCATGTGAGAATGCAAAGCCTTTGAGAAATTCTAATCCTGGCCAAACCAGCATTAGACAGTCTAATTCATACTACAGACACACTCATATTAGCATAAATCAGGAGAAGAGATAAATAAATCCCCCTCATTAGTTCTACTTAACAGAGTGGCTCTTATTAATTGTCTGAAAGTAGTAGAAAATACTTGTATGAGTATAAGCTAGAAGTTTATTTTACATCTCATTAGGAATTATTTACAGCTGTCAAGATAACCACAATAGCAAGACCTTCAGTGCTGTTGACAAAATTGTCTAATAGACATTCTTGGCAATTTCAAAATGTTGTGATTTAGACGTTCAGTTATGAAATTATTATAGAGTCTCCAAGTTATTAATGAACTCAGCACAGATATGAAACATTACTGAGTTACCTATGGTCCATAATATTTTCATAGAATCATAGAATACTAGGTTGGAACGGACATCAAGGATCATCTGGTCCAACCTTTCTTGGCAAAAGCACGATCTGGACAAGATGGTTCAGCACCCTGTCCAGCTGAATGGTAAAAGTGTCCAGTGTTGTGGAATCCACCACTTCCCTGAGATTGTTCTCATTGTGAAACATTTTTTTTTTCTGTCCAACGGGAATCTCCCTGGGAGATTTTGCCTTCTTTACTGTCAAGGAAGAAATTTTTCTCAAGAAGAGCATGATATACTATATTGCTTCTAATACCTTGCTTTGAATTAAGAATTGGATTTTCTTCTTGAGCTAAGACTATTCTTAGTCTCTTTTTAGCTATGCGTGCTCCTGCTTATAGAAAACTGCTCCTGGAAAAACCTGTCCGAAAAGGTTAAGAAAGCATAACTTTGAAAGAAAAACAAAAGTGGGGCAGAATCAAACGTCTATTGAAGGACCACATTTTTAAGAGAGAGCCCCTGTGAATTATCATACTACTTTCTATCTAAATATTCTTGCTCCAATAAGAAAATCAAACTAAAATGCACAAAATGTATTGAATCTGTTACATGGATGATGGTCTCTGTGAGAATGGCACTGGACAAGTCCTATTTTAATACACAGATATAGAAAAGAAATACCTGGGGTTTTAATATATACATATATATACATGGAAAATACCCTGCAGTGTCTGACTTATCATATGTATCTAGTGTATAAGATGGATATCAGATTCTACAAAATGCTTATAATGAAATATGCCATCATCATGTAACAACAGATTGGTTACTTGTATGTGGGGGACAATTGCATGTAATCCAAGGGCCTTTTTTTTTTTCTTTTATTAGTATTCTGCAGAAACTATTACATTAGTTTCACAAATGATTCCTTCGCAAGGATTCAAGGTGAATCCACCTTTCCAGTACACATGTGAATCTGCAGTGCGGGAGGATGTCCTTGTCGAACAGTCACCTCTAGGGTGGTACAGAGTGGGTTGAGATATGGGTTTATCAACAGACTCCTGCTGTGAATCTTTTCTTTTGAAATTCACTGCAGTGCTCTCATGCCTGTTGCTGGTATTCCGGTGCTTTGAAGCTGTCCAGTTGGAAGCTTCAGTAAAGCAAGCATTGTGGATAGCTGTAGGGGATGCAATGTAGACATCTATTTTTCAATAATTAAGATAGAGGCAGCAGAATATTTTCGACTGCAGTCATCTTAAGTTAAATCCTTATTATAGAGGTTAAATGCTTATGTCCAATAAAGAATCAAAGGCATTTTTGTAGAGTGGAATTTTCCAAGCAGCCTGTGTGAGTTTAGTGTCTGGCCTTAGCTGGATTTTTCAAAAAAGTTTGATAGAAACAGAAAAAAACAACTCTAATCTTCAGGAAAAAAACAACTAACTAGTGCTCCAAAAGTTCAAGCCAGATGATCCAAATGAATTAGAAACAATCACAAGAAACTTTATGTCTTAAAGATTTTTGTAATTTGTAACAGTGACAAAGTGATGATACCAGGAAGCAATACGGACTTCACTCTCTGATGCTTCTGCATTCCTGTAAATTCAGGAATATTCATAAGGTATATGCAGTACCTGAATTAGATTTCATTGAAAAATAAAAGGCTGCTTTTTGTCACCCTCTGGAGATACCCCTGTAGATGCCCTGAAACTTTTGTTTGTAATTGTGGCTTTGAAACGAGGGGATGGCACAACAGGAAGATAACCTTAATTTTAATATTTTAACTGAATAAATAAAGAATTAATAAAAACAAAACTTTAGGAAGGTGAGAAGAAGAAGTTTCTACAAACACAGAACAGTCTACCCATGTCAACTATACCTGATGAACATATAAAGGGAAATCTTTAATTATCTCCTTAATTAAAATCTTAGGCTATTTGAAGCACTTCTATTTTACCAATGCTAATAAATTAGAAAACTATATTAAACAGACTTCTTTCATTTTAAAACTCCTAACAAATGCTCATAAGGGACTAAATACTAAAATACACTTAAATAAAACTATGATTATTTTTTAAATTAATTTTGTTTAAAAGAAGGCTCCCAGAAGAGACGCATATTGCCTCTCTACTTCAGCTATGGAGACAAATGACAATAAATTTGTACCAGTTTTACTTCTCACTCAAAATAATCAATAGTGGCCATGAATTCCAGGCTGGACAGTCTCTTGTTGCTGGGGTTACAAAGCTGGTCAGCACTGACTGTATTACAGGAAATGGAAACCTATCAATTAGAACTAATGTAGGAGAGTGATATCTCTTTTCCATCTTCATAAATTGATACCTGCTAAGTTTTACCTTTTAAACTCTTCCAAGATGAATGATAAATCACAGTACAGATTATTCTAGGAAGTGAAATAGGTTATGGATTACTTTAGGAAGGGAAAGGGATTGGAGGAACAATTTCTGAGAATGAACCTCTCTCATGAAATCAGGTATATATTTTGTTTTCTGAAGTAAAACAATAATCAGAGTTACTTAAATATATTAGCCTTATCCAGCATTTTCATAGCATCAAAGCTCTGAAGCCATATCCTTTTATGTGTCACCGAAGAAGAAAACAGCCACAGCTCTGGTAGTTTCTTGCCAAAAGCAAGGCTCTTTAAGGGTTACTTTAGCTAACACAGTCATAGTAAAGAGAACTTGGCTTTTCATTATGTAGATAGAGCATTCAAATAGCCCATGGAAATGTCAAATTTTGCCCCTAGCGTTAGGGTTCTGAAGGAGGCACCATTGCCTTTCATCAGGACATAAGTCTTGTTATTGATCCACATTTGTCTTCCGGATTGGACAACACTCAGATCCCAAGTGGGTTTTGAGGTGTAGAGGAGTGAAGAGGCAAAGCAGCAGTGGTGTGTTTGTCTAAAATTACAATGCTAGAGAAAAAAAAGGAAATATCAACTAAAAAACCTAAGTGCAATTACCTGTGTGATTAAGTGGGAGTTCAGTGGGAAGGTGAACTGAGTCTACTTTCCTCAGCTGTGCTTGTATCATACTTCAGGTGCCTGAGCTTTTATGGACTTTGTACATAAACTTCTCTATTAAATATGACATAGCCTCTTCCATAAAAATTCTGAAAGCAATGATCATTTCCATTTGGCAAGATCTTTCCAAAGCTCACGGTAAAACTTCGCTGTCAGATTAGCATTACAAGGAATTCTCACAGCTTCTAAGGAGAGAATAATAAATTGTCTTTTTTAAAATTTATTCTATAGTGAGAATTGGCTCATTCTTTTTAAGAAAAATGTCATTTTTTTTTCAGAGAAATCTTCAAAGAAAATTTCTGAACCATTCCTTTACAGATCAGAGATTACTGTAAGAAATCATACAAAAAAATCTTTCAGAAACCAAGATAAATGAATGTGGAATGCAAGCTCTTACTCTCTTTTCCTCACCATAATTAAATCTTCTGTTGAAATTTAAGACATACTAAATCAAATTCTAATGTTGTCTTACAAAAGTTACTTGCTAATAATTTCCACAGAATTGCAATTGTTTTACTCTGATGTATACAAAACAGAATTTAGGCTACAGTGAGATGAAGTGAAGACACTCCACAAATCCAAGTAGACTCTAAAGTTTCTAAAGGGAAAAGACTTTTAAAACTAAATAAAGACTATAAGCATTTGCTTTTCTAAGGGCTGTCAAATTAAAAGCTTTTACATAACTCTGCTAATATAGAAAACTCTGGACACATTACTTGTTCTTCAGTGCTCTTAGAGACATTAACTTATTATAAAAAACATAATTATAGTAGATGAACCTTAATGTTTAATTCATTTTAAAAGGCAGTTTTAGTCATAAGGAGGTTGACATTAGTCACATACATTTATTCTGAAGTCAGCTGCAGTTTTTTAAAGGTGCTGTAAGTCTGTAATTGCTGAAAAACTGGTGTTTTTAAACAAAAACAATAAATTCCACAAACTGAAAGACATGTATCAACTGTTTGTTGGGTTTTTTTTTTATAAAAGTAAAATCGCCCTCTGAAAACATAAGGATTTAAATTTCAAAATGTATGTAGATAGCTGTATAATCAACTGTATTTGATTTCTTGTTGGGTCCAAATCTCCTAATGCCTTGTCAAACATGCTATCCACACTTACTAAAAGCAGAGTGTACCAAATAAAGTTCAGGATTTTTTTTTATTATTCAAAAGAAAACATTGGATGGGTATTTATTACTCTGTTCTTGAGATACATCCAATTACTTTTACAATGTATGGCATGTTTCAGTATTTGACAGAAAAATAAATTGCTGATAAAGAAATAAGAAATAAATAAAATGCTCTCTCATGTCTCAAAGCATAAACGACATTAAGTACTAATTCCATTCCAGAGTAAATACATTTGATTAGCACAAAGAATTAAAGGAATGATTTGTTTCACAAGATGCAGTAAATCTGCCATTTATTCAAATATTGGTAATCACTCTCGCTGAACTGCATAAAGATCATGGATATTAGAGGAAAGACAAACAAATGCAAATTGATTATGACAACGTAAATATGCTATAATGAATTCTCTATCCTATGTAAGCAGCATCATCCCCAGCAGCCTACTGTCATATCCTTCGTTCTTAATCCAGTGAATATATATACATAGATGCTTAAGACTGACTTTAAGTCAAAACATTTACAGAAAATACTTTTAAGCTGCTTCTGTGTGGCTGTAAGAGATTCTGTAGCACCCAAATCAATATGCACTGCTTCTTATTTCTTGACTATGGTGTTAGGATTTTCCCCATTTTCCCCACACTCACTGTCAACAAGTTTAGAGCCCTCCAACGAACCCGCTTGCATGCTGTGGCCCAGTGACGTTTTAGGCTCTTATCTCCCTTGCAGGGTAGAAACAGAACTCTGGTACAGAAGCAGCAGAAGACAAGAAAAGGTAAGTGTCCCCATGCTCCCCTTACCATAGATAACAGTAGCTGGGCGATTGGACTGTATGCCACGTGAATGGATTTCCCAGCACAGTCCAAGAGCCTGTGTGCCCAAATGCTGACAACCCTAGAGAGGAAGACGCCAATGACTGCTCTATTAAATGGTACACAGGGGATTACAAAGACATTTTGGAAACGAGGGAGTGAGCTTGAAAAGAAGTACAAAAAGACCACGGCAGTTTGAGAACGCCAGTTGCTCCACTGTCGTTGTGATCTCTGCCTTGGGCTGGCAGACCATCCCCACTGTTGAGGGCCACAGGGAGCCTCGTGCAGCCAGGGCACCAGTGGCGCAGGCTGCAATGCAGGACCCACGGCTCGCGTGTGCACCCGTGGGGACTGTCTCACCAGTGAGTGGGCTGGTAGGGTGCAGGCAAAGCCAGAGCACTCGAGCAACTGTGCAAGTGTGTGCAATTCACATTAGCGCGGTATTAGTTGTTAAAGGCTGTTTAGAACTTTTAAGGGGTTTCTTGCAATTCTACATATGTCTAGCATTGTAGTTTATATTTTGTATTGTTGATTCTGATCCTGAATATACAGTTCATTGATTGCTGGTTAATTATGTGTCATTAATAAATCAATAAACCACTTGGAGCTAGATTTGATTTAAATTGTCATGAATTGAGCATTTTTCTGTCCAACATTGTTAAAGATAGACGTCATGTTAAAAGAATGTGTCTTTGAATAAGCTCTAAACACATGGCAGAGAAGGAACACCCAGGAGCCAGAAAAGTGAACATATTTCATACCCAAATGTTAAGCAGAAGCTTTCAACAGTTGACTGACTTGTGGTAAGAGAATTGAGTGCTGAAATCAGGATACTGCAACAGAAGTGGCAAATATAAGTATGTATTAGTAGATATGGGTCAGAAGGTGACTATAATCTTGACCATATATGTACAGTCCCTTTGAGTAAAAAAGGCTCTAACAGTTAAATAAGACGCAGATTAGGCCAACTAATTGAGGTATGTCAGTTGGGAGCAATTGCTCTTTGAAGAAAAGTCAAATGATAACAAAATGCTTTTATAATAAGAATCATGAAGTTTTGTTTTGCTAACCATAAGGATGTAATTTCCTCAGCATTTCATTATAAGGGTTGAATGCGTAATACAAACAGCACATACTCCGAAGAAAATTATTTCACACTAAACACAGGTTATAATTATTAAGGCTTATAGAGTTGCAACATAAAAATCCTGTTAGTCATTTTCTACATACCCTATTTTGCAAAACTTTAACAAGATGACTTCTGTAACGTGACACTGTAGAGAGCTGCCAAATGAAGTTTAACATGTAATACAGGGTCGATTCATCCCGACTAGGCATCCCAGGTTCCTTTTATTGACAGACACTCTGAGGATGATTTAGATGTCGGTTGAATTGAATTATGTCCTCTTATTTCTTCCCACTCATTACAAACAGAGACTCAGCAACGAGGCTCAAAACCAGTGTTCCTTAGGTCTGTAGTAAAGTGTATGGATGAAGAGTGACTCCTTTTTTTTTTTTAATTTATCTTTTTAAAATCAGTATCTTGGACTGGCTGTTTCACAAATTGCAAGTTTGGTATAAACAAAGTTAAAGATAAAGAAATCATGCTCTCTAATTCACGCATGCATTTCTAACCTCATACAATGGGAATTGAAAAATGCACACTCATTTGTAAAAAGTGTATTTTAACTACATACAACTTACAATGTATACGTTATCAGCTAAGTAGACTCTACCACATATGCATCCATTAATTCAGTTGCTAAGATCAGTACAGTCACATTTATTTTAATGTGCGAGTTCCAGATTCTCATTTAAGTGAACATTCATTTGTCTGGAAGACTGAATTTATGTGGGCACTAATTTGTTATGGAAAATGAATACACTATGCAGGAAAAACACACATTTCTTCTTCATCAGAGAAATTATTTTTAAATTTAGCAACATGACTGATTACTTATGTATGACAATTACCACATTTTCAAATAGGGCCATTTCAAAGTTACTTATATTGAGGTCTTAAGCATCATTAAGATTTTATTTGTTTTTACCATTAAAATCTATAAAGAAAATAAATTATTCTGATAGATTTCATACAAGCCTAAAAATATTAAAGAAAATCATTTGGGTTTAAAATGGAGTCATTCTTAATCCCCAGCTGAATTATTACTCTTTTGCTATGTTCACAAACAAGACTCTTGTACAAATTATGATCTATGTGTTAGAGTTTTAATAACGCTGATGACTTGGTAGAAACTCAGTAGGATAATGGTATATGTTCATTATCCTTTCTACGAAAGGGAAATAAAAACAAGTAATAAAACCAATGTTTAAAAATATCTCTTTCTTCTGCTGCTCAATTATATATTCTGTAGGAAAATCAAAGGCAGAAGTGGAAATTCAAGCCTAGTCCCTAAAAGTCCAATCTAATTCTCACGCAATGCTTTATGCTTCCTGTATCACCTAGATGGTTAGTCAGTAGTTACACTACCACCATCTATGCTATGCTATGGATTTTACTTAACTGTTAAAAACAGTGAAGCAGTAAATGTTGGCCTCTGGAGTTTCTCTGCTACATCATCTTTCTCATCAGGTGCTTTTTTTTTAAAAAAAAAGTTGATGCAATTTTATGCAATTAATAATTTTGTTTCTCTTTTTTTTATGTTTATTTTTTTGTGCTCCGGTCCCCACATCACTCTAGTGACTTAAAAGGTTGCAATGTGTCTTATGCCTTCTATTTTCTAAATTATTTGGGAGATTATTTCACTGGCACAGCTGTCCATTTTTTTCCACTTTATTTTCACATAGTGTTTATACTGGGTCATTTGTTTCCCTAGTGACATGATGTTGTCAGTCATTCTATGAGCTCTCTTGGATTCGTCTTCGGAGAACGAATTGTTCATTTATCAGTTGATATTGCCTTAATCAGATCCTCTTCTGAGGGTTTTTTGCCACCCTCCTTTTCCTACTTCACTCCCAAATCCTAAAATGTATTTTAGCTATGAAGGGGAAATTCTAATTGTAACTACTTAGCAATGGTAATTGTGACTGAGGAATGATCTGGCAAGGAGGGCAGGAAGGCTCGACTATAACAAGGGGTTAAATTGGTTGGAAGGAGGAATGCCAGAGACAGAAGGATTCTTCATAAGGGAGTGACATTTCACTTGGTGATGAGATAAGAAACAGCCTCAGCATCGCTTCTAGTCATCCTGGTATGGGAGAGCTCAGAGTCCCAAGCGCAGGGGCCACCTTTGGGCAGCAGAGGTGAGCTGGCAGATGGACCCGTGGGCTGACTTAGGTGCCCCAGGTAACAGCTCCTGGGATTGGTGATGGCACAGGGTATACAAGGAACCTGCTTGGGATGCATCTTTGCAGACTCCATGTAGAATTGCATATTGCTATAGGACTCTGCCCGATACTGTTCATTAAAAAAAAAAAAAATAAGCACAAACATGCGTTTAATTTGTCTCAAGGAATACAACAAAAATTTCCTAACAGTTGCCAAACTGATTAGTCGCTTTAGAGTCCTGATAAGTTTTGTTTGATTGCTGGTTGTTTTTTTAATATATATTTTAGTAGTTTATTTGACACAGAAACATAAGAAGGCATGTACTGCATCTTCAAGATGTAGTTCCATGCTACTTCACATTTTTCTGTCTTTCTATTAAACCATATTTTACCAGCTTTGGCAGTTATCTAGTTTACTTCATGTGACAGAAAACCCAGGCAAACATCAGTTGCAAGAAATGATTTTACGGTTGCACAATCAATAAATTTGAAGCCTATACGTTCAAAAAGCCCCCACGCAATCCCATAAAAAGATATGAAAATCAAGGTAAGAGTCAATTATGTGTGACTGCCAAATTCATTAACATTAACTAACAAGACTGTTGACTTCTAAAAATTGCTTGTGTCAGGTGGCAATGACAAACTTGATAAGACAGTACTTGCAAAATGTCATTTAATATTTTGCAGCTCATTTCTATCAGTACCAAATATTAGATTAAGACAATAACAATGTTCACATAAATTTGAAACGATTAATTACAAAACTTCTTTAGAAACCCCACTGCCTATGTTATTAAAAGGATTAAAATAGCTTTCATTCTGATGACTTTAGATAGGAAAAATACTCCTACTATAAAAAAATAAATACCAATAATTTGTATAATAACAACAACTAATACTTAGGTTTGGTTCTTTTCATCCTGTCAAAGTAGAAGTATTTTTTTTTCCCTGAAACTACTGATAAAGGAGTTGTGCTGCATATTAGGGATGTTTAACTCTTACTTTCAGAGTATCTCTGTTATATTATGTAATGTTTTAATTTTTGTGTGAGGCTACGGATTTTCTACTATTTTCTTAAAAGCATTGCAAAACCCAGAAATACATCCCATTTGCCCAGATGCCTTTTTTTAGATTAGAGTCCAGAAAAGTAATTTTTTAAAGAAGTGTTTTATTTTGTATTTGTAGTATAGAACTCTTCTAAAAAAAATCACATTATGCAAAAAAAAAAATGCTAATTTTAATTCATGTGGATATTTGCAAGACTTGAGATATGAATGTGGATTCAAATCTCAAAACCTAAGGCCCAGTCAAAGTGTATTGACAGCTTCTTTATCTCTCCTTCTAGTCATGTAAAAGGTAGAGTGGTATCAGCACCTTTATGGTATTTTAGCATTTATTTTTTTTTACGCTTAGGGAGATAAAGTAAAACCATAATTATAAACATATGTTTTACAAGTACTTCTGAAAACTTTAAATGTATGTGAATGTAACACAAAATGAGACAAACACATGCTCATATGAAGTTAGTCATAGTTGTGCCTGTATAAACTGAATAATGAAAAACCTACACCAGACTTAAGCTTTCTCAATAGCTTTTTATTATCAATTTCAACCATCAGTTTTCTATACTGAAAAACAAAAATGAAAAATATGAGCATCTTCCAAAACTACCTCTAGCTCAGGGATTTCTACTGCTGACTATCACTCAAATATCTGAACCCCATATAAAAGCGTAATAGTTACACAATATCTGAAAAGACATGGTCAATGAGCTGTCTTCAAGATTCAGATGCCTGTCACTTTGAACATTTACATTAACTAATCACAAAGTATATATAGCTAAAGTAAGACTTTCTCCTGCTCATTTCTTAGGAAAGGATGGGTGGCTGTGCAATATCTTCCCCAAAAAACCACCTGCCTGAATTTATCCCCATCGTGAATGAGTGGCTGCCTTGCGACTAATTTCAGCAGGGCTGCTGAGAGACAGTGGTACAATGGGCACAGCTGGACATGCCATGGCCAGGATGGAGACGGGGCTTTCATATTAAAATTTTTTACAATGAAGGTGGTGGAACACTGGAACAGGTTGCCCAGAGAGGTGGTAGAATCCCCGTCCCTGGAAACATAGAATAGAATAACACACAAGAGCAAGATATTTCAAAAGTATAAGAATTCCAGGAAGAATCTTTTTTTAATAAAATTATTTCATTCTGATTGAAATGGAGAAATACTGAATATTCAAGTAGCCAATGGGCAGATTTCTATACATTTATTTAATTAAATTCATTAATTAAACACAGGTTCATTTTTTCATGGTAAAAATCACATGGTGTATCTGATTTCAAACTTCCTGGTTCTCAGAAAAATAAGTTAAAGCTAGAGATAAAAAAAAAAAATAGGGTAAAATCTAAAACGATCAATGTCTGAGACTGAATGCCACTATATGCATAGGTGATGAGACTTTCTTCATAGCACTTTTCTGAGCTCATGCACCCCAAAACAATCACAATTCCCAGGAAAAAGCTACATTCACCACCCTCAGAACCACAGCTATTTCTCTTTTAGCAAGGATAGAGTTAGTGTGGATAGCTTTAGCTGGCTATATGCTGAAAAAAACAACTTTGTTAGATTGGGGGAACTATCCCATGAAACGTGAACTGGCAGAAGGCCAGAGTCTGGAAGGAAAGTTCAAAACTGGCTGCAGCAGAGCAGCAGCCCAGATCTAAAGTATCAATTTTCAATATAATCAAATCATTACTTAACATATGAAGTACTCAATAATAGAATATATTATTTTATTTGCCCCGAATACATTATAAGAACCATTAGAAGTGAATTCAGTAAACACTTTTTTTTCACCCATAGTTTTGAGTGAGTAGAATTTCTGGCAGCTACCCAAACAGGTCATCACGAACAGGATAATGTGGCAATCTGTTATCATTAGCTCTGTTGGAAAGGTTCTGAAGACACTAGAGAGAATTAAATGACCTGGAAAACTCAGTCTATGGAAAAGTCTATTGTACTCATCTCCATTATTTCCACCTCTACGCATCACTGGAACAGTGGAACAACATGATTTGCAGTGGTGACAAAGATAAAGGTCATTTTTCTGTTTTTCTTTTATCCAGCACAAGCCACTTACGGATTGTTAAATTCTACATATACAGAAAATCACTTATTCATGTCAGGTCCTTCCACTCTCTCAATATGTTAATCTATTGAAATCTTCACATTTGGAAGACAATGCAGAGTTGTATTTTTGAAAATCACTGCTACTTTTGTTCCTGTCCATCACTGTTACAACTGTCAGAATTTCAGACTAAAATAACAATATACAAAACCCCTATCTAGTCCCTTTTAGCAACTGTTTTTCCCAACTGGCGCAATTTTTTCCAGCAAAATTTGAGAGAAAGAGCAACTCTAAAAAGATATATTAAATGTAATCACTATGCCAAGGTCCATACAGTAAAGATAGATACTATAAAAAGACTGACATAGCCTATTCAAAAATATGCATCAGAGAGATTT